>OZ024826.1:22599193-22601693 GCA_964016985.1 Anodontia alba
CTGTGTAATCATATTTACTATTCACACCTTTACCGCCCCGAAGGCGTCTTTTCTCATGGATCGGCTCATAATCATTGTACAGTCGACTCTGGTTATCTCGACCTCACATCTCGAATAACCGCTTATCTCGAAGTGAAAACCTGATCCCTGTTTTACATGGAAATCTAACAACAGATGACAAAATATTGTGGAAAAGGAGCAATTTCTCCTCTTTCCCACAATAGTTTCAGTATATCTCTAACTTTAGGCGTCAAATTACATATTCATTTGTGAAATTGGGTTATTCGATTTATTTTTTTCTTCAATTCTGCAAAACTGATAAGTCGGGGTACGGATATCTCGCAGTATTTCTGAGAGTCCCATGGACTTCGAGTCGCCCGTATACTGTAGAATACACCGTAAACAGCTAATGGTAGTGATGGCTGAACTTACCAGGAGCTGTACTCAGAGCTCCAGTTAAGCCTCTTGTTAACCAAAACGTTGATAGCTGTTTTCCTTTTTTCTTTATTTTTTAATTTCTTTTTTTTTTTTTTTTTTTTGTGAAAACATATGCCGTAGGTTCCCATTAGAGATACCTTGCCGAGGTGCTTCTAATGAGTTCCCACATCACGAAAACATGCCTATATAATTTTGACCTCCATAAACCCCACTTTTATATAATAAAACTGGGGTTTACAGGGGTATACATTATTTTTCTTATTTCTGCTCAAAACATAGATTGTGGGTACCCGTTAGAACCGCCTCGTCGAGGCGGTTCTAACAAGTACCCACAATTTATGTTTTGGGCAGAAATAAGAAAAATATAAGCGTTTTTTAACTGAAAATTTCCCCTTTTTGGGGTTGTAAAATTTTCAATATATTTGAATAGGCATGATTTCGTGATGACAACAAATGCCTCGGCAATTCGCTCTAAATTAGCATCAGCAATATATATGTTTTCATTGTTAATTACAAAAGCTACTTATCTGGAGTAGAGAGGCGCCATCTCTGAGCGTTCAGAACATTTAACTGTGGTTGCTGAAGGTTACGGGTTCGCGTCAAGCTCAGACCGGCAACTAAAAAACTCTCATAGCAGCGAATGATTACCCATCGGTAGTGAGGTTAAAGATAGTAAAAGCACAGGATTTGGCCCCCGCCTTACATATGTCGTAGCCCAAGACATGATGGGCTCTCACTCTACAAAGGCTATGGTTTTTATCACCTTCAGAGGAACTTGGCGAATGTTCATGCATTGAAAAACCATGTTCGATTGATATTATTGCATAAAAACGGAAAACGTTTCGTCTCCCGAACGCAATTTAAACTTACTGTGCACGTTCCGGGGCCAGGCTGTAACCTTTTTTACTGTCGAATTCTCTAGCAAATCCAACAGTTTCGCATATTTATAAGTGTAAATACTAAAGTTTTGTCGTAAGAAATGGATAACATTCCTTCATCAGTTTACTTACTACTCAACTTATCCGTTTATCGACTACATACATGCGTCAATGTATCTATGTATTGTTTGTCACATTGTGTCGTAACTCGTGTGGTATTGAGAAACAACAACAGCAGTTTACTACTAGTGTGCTTTCGCCATCCTTCGGAAAAACGTTTTTTATTCACCATTTTATTCGAAATGAAAAAAAAAAATATTGATTTCTGATTGACAATCTCTTATCAGAAGCCATTTGTCGTTTCCGTTCCTGCGCTTAGTTTTCAAATATTTGGGTCAGCCTATCTACCGACAAGAACAGTGAAAAACCGACAAGAACAGACACTGACAGTCAAGAACCGACAAGAAGCATTTTCATTTACAATAAAATGTCATTTAAAACAACAAATTTAAATAATTTGCATATTAATATATTTTAATGTATTTTGGTCGTTAAGAAGTTGATTTTTTGTCTTTATATATAACGACGAAGACAAATCCTACTCATCGACAAACAGGCAGCACAAAAACACGCCTATATAGTTTTGACCCCCTTAAACTCCACCTCTATAAAGTAAAACTGGGGTTTACAGGGGTATACATTATTTTCTTATTTCTGCTTAGAAACATGGATTGTGGTACCCGTTATAACCGCCTCGTCGAGGCGGTTCTAACGAGTACCCACAATCTATGTTTTGAGCAGAAATATGAAAAATATCAGAAATTTTTATCTGAAACTTTTCATTTTTTTGGTGAGAAAATTTTCAGTATATTTGAATAGGCATGTTTTCGTAATGTAATACGCGTCAGTTATCTGTATCTTTCTCATAGCTAAATATTTGTAGTCAATGCACTATTTGGACAGTTTGGAAAGTTTGGAAAAAAACTGTTAAAAGCTTGGCTTATTTCCAGGTCGGAAGCCATCTCCAACGTTTCCTCGTTTGTAAATTCTTTTCACTACATTTACCGACAAGAAGACTTGCCGCACCCATCAATTTTTTTATCTGTAAATTCTCTTGTCGGTAATTACCGACTTGAACAGTTGCATTAACGCACGCCGATTATCCATCATCTTCAAAAGTATTC
>OZ024826.1:22604193-22626693 GCA_964016985.1 Anodontia alba
TCCGATAAAAATTCTGATATTTTTTTCATATTTCTGCTCAAAACATAGATTGTGGGTACTCGTTAGAACCGCCTCGTCGAGGCGGTTCTAACAAGTACCCACAATCTATGTTTTGAGCAGAAATAAGAAAAATAATATATACCCCTATAAACCCCAGTTTTACTTTATAAATGTGGGGTTTAAGGGGGTCAAAATTATATAGGTATTTTTTCGTGATGACACTTCATCTGTCATAGAAACTGATCAATGGTTTTTAATGCAACTCAATCATACGGATTAGAATTACTCCTGCTATCTCCATAAAGCAATTGCGCATTGATACGCTAATCAATGTCAGCACCCCGTCACAGTAATGATATTTGATCGCGACAAGCAAAATGGTACTCTTCAACTCTAAGCTACGTAAAATGTGCAAAGTCTGAACAGACAATGCACGTGTAATTTTATCATTGCCCATTTTGCATATACAACATCAACGATCTACAGTTAAACATATCTGCTGTACCATCAGCATCTACATGCACAGGCCGCCTTCGTTTATGACAGCCTCATACGAGAGAAAGGTATAACTTAAGAGGGCTCAGCTAGGATTTTTCCGAGATTAGCTAGTTATTCTAAATTTGATTTATCTTTGGTTATAAAGTCAACTTTATGCAATTACGTAGCAAATGATATGTTTTTTCTAGTTTTGATGAGAATTTATAAAAAAAAAAAAAAAAAAAAAAGAATTTCCTCTACAATCCTTATTAGCTCGATCCATTCTGCTCAAAATAAAGGCTTTGGAATACAAACGGAAGAAGATGCAAAATACTGTAAAACTAGTTCATTGTATTATCTTTTCTTTTTTACCTTACGTATGATTAGAAGTATCTTTGTTTATGTAATACGGACGCCGGTTATCCGAAGGCAACTACCTCGGATTGGAACGACAACGACTATTATTGCATAAAAAGCAGTGTCGCACGTTATTAACAGCCGTGCATTAACCGGCAAAAAGCCGTGTATTAACAAGGCAATTCACTGTTAATGCACGGCTACGCAACTTTCAATATGCTCGGATGGGGGCTACAGAATAGCTGCCGTCACGAGATGTGTACTGCCCTGTCCTAGAACGAGCATAGTCCATTGAAATAGCGTTCGGTGAAAAGCAAAAACCAAAATAGTACAAGAAAAAAAAACGCGAAATGTAGAAAATGTTTTCAGCTTATATGCAATAATAGCGATCGAACATGATTTTTCAATGCATTAACATTCACCAGGTCCCTTGGGAGGTGTTGAAAACCGCGGCCTTCGGCCTCGGTTTTCAACACCTCCCACGGGACCTGGCGAATGTTAATGCATGAAAAACCATGTTTGATGCCTATATTATTACACATTATAATACACGTGGCAAAATAAAATCAAAGGACTGATAGTCCTAAGAGTCTGCTAGCTTGTAAAGTACTAATGGAGTGCTGTGTATCTTCTAAGCAATTTTACACAATACATGCAAAGAAGATAGACGACATTCCAATGCTACCAATACTATACGATAAGATGGAGCTCTATGGAATATATCAAGCATCTGGGCATTGCACTTCCTGAATAGAAGACTTTCTTTAAAAACTCTTAAATTCTGCTGGTAAGTGCATGTCCTTGACAAATCTGACCTCAAGGCCAAGTCTTGGAGAAATTTCAAACTACACTGAAAGATGATTCTGCATGCAAAATTTCTAGCTAGGACGGACAAATACGGATGGACTCACTAATATACACTTAAATGCAGCTATGGTGACTATGTCTTGCTCAGCGCAAGCGGGCTTGACAAAAAGGAAGATATTTGTTCAAGTTAATTTTCTTCATACTAGTAGCACATTGTTGACAGATCCATTCCTTATCCTCCACACTTTTATGTCCTAATGTACAGAGTCTTTTCATCTCGGGCTTTAGACCCTGAATATCAAATTTAACATCAGAATGTCTGAAAAATGTTTGACAACAACTTGTACATATGTACTGGGGACCACAAGACACCAACTTGTGAAACTGTGTGACTATAGCACTTTCTTTGTTTTTAAATTTCTTACTGCTCAAACCATCTTTTGATGTGTCACTTAACTTAAGTTTCTTATTCAGGGAGGTTTGCAATTCTTCACATATAAGGGGTGAATCAAGTAAAGACGGAACCGTGTTCATTTAAGCTGTCAGCAAGCTGGGAGGAAGCATAAGGCTGTGATGGACACAACTCAAATGAAATACATTCTTGTAAAGGAGGATAGGTAGTTATGTCACAAATTTGAAACCCAGCTCATTGGTATCATTTTATGGTCTCCCTGCAAACATGAGATATACAGAGCGAATGCAAATCAAACTGACTCACCGCTGTTGTAGTAAAGGAATTATCAAAACTAAACAATCTACGCATATACTCCACTAAGGATAAGATATTTAAATTTCCTGAAAATGTTTTTTTTTTTTTTTTTTTTTTTTTTTTTTTTTTTCACTTTCCAGGGATAATGCTGGTTGTCAAGTGAAAAATAAGATGGCAAATCACATGGCTCTAAATAGTCATGATATGTCTTGGCATTCTTTTTTGCATACTTGTATAATTTATCTCCTGCAAACAGAATTTCATTCATGTTGTTGACATTCAACTTGTTGGTACAGATCCTTTTCTGTACAGCTTTCACCAATAATACTAAACAACATGGTAGGCATTGACGCCCTCTTGAATCAGGACTAAATAGCCCATCTCTTTGATGGATACTTCCTTGCAATAATACAGATGCATTTTCTTGTAGCGACACCGCCTCGTGGCTGCGAAGAAGCAGCCGCGAAGAAGCAGCCACGACGGTGGCGTCAAATGATAACACGTATGGAATAGAACAGAATTGTGTGTACGGACCCTTGCCGTGGCCTGAAAAGTCACAATGATTAAAGCGAATAACACCGAGTGTTTCGACTGAGACATGTGATGTCAGTCAGCCAATGAAAGTGCTCAGCGATACGTATCGTGTCTGGTTTCCGACCTTCTGGGTGTTGCGACAACTGTGTGTGTTGTCGTATGACAACCAGCTTGTTTACTAGAATCTACTGGCTGTCGAACAGTTTATTTTTCGCGAGGCTACAGACATGAAAGCTTCTTTTACCTGCATTTTTGAAATTCATGGTGTGTCGCACGCGAAAAACAACAACAGATACTTGTTCAGTTCTTCAGCAAAATTCCTGATGCCGTAAAGTGCATTTCATGTAGGCAACCGGTAGCACAGGAGCTTGACGTTTGCTAATTTCTACTTATAGGGCCTGTCCCTACGATTATGAAATAATCGAAGGTTCGAAGGACAGGCCCTATAAGTAGAAATTATCCAATGTCAAGCTCCTGTGACCGGTAGTGTAGCGTAACTTGGTACCTATTACCGGCGTGCACTGATTATCGGGTATTCAGAAATCACGACCCACAGACCACGGCCCCCGCCCATCGGGGCCAGCGAAGTAGTTGGGCTGCCTATAGTTTCCAGGGCAGAGTTGCCTTAGGCAGGGCCTGTTCATCATGTGATCGGGTTGGGTAAAAGTCCCACAAATCTGGAGGCAGTATCTTTAAATGGATACATTGTTGCATTTTTTTTTCTTTTCTTTTTATTCGCTAGAATCATCATACAGCAAATACAATGTATAAATAGACTCTAAGGCTGGCTAATCTGGTCGATTATCACTCCTGTCATTGTGATCGATTATTTATCACAAAAGATTTGGTCAATTTACTTGTCTGTCTGAGCAGGACTCTTCCCATGTTATACTTTACTGTATGTATTTGGTCAAATAGGCCTGAGCAAACAGTGTAGACCCAGATGGGATGCCGCAAAATGTGGCGTCTCATTGATTATAAGACATCTGTAATGATAATCATTTTTGTGGAATTTATAGATCAGTTAATCAATTATCTGATTAATTTTGTCAGCCTAAATAGTCTGTGTGAATAAAAGTAATATACTCCATGTATTTTCGCGTTAAATTCAATATTGCGTTAAATTGATTTCTCAATGAAAATAAACGGCAGCGCCACCTACCTGCTGAATGTTTTAAATACAAAGTCACGCTTTAGTGGGCAAGGTTTGTTTTCAGAAATACACTGTTGTTTTGTGATTTCCGCTTAGAAAAGAAATATATTGACCGTGGTGATAACAGTCCTTAATGACATTTACACCTATATCTATTAAATCAATTTTTACAGCTAAGACTAACTTATTTTTTCTATGAAAATATCAAATCTAAGGTACCGTATTAATCCGCCTATAAGACGGGGATTTTTCCAAAAAAAAAAAAGCCCCCAAAAATCCAGACCCATCTTATAATCAAGATCTTTGGCCATATCGGTATTTTCGGCAAAGTCCGGTGGTGCCACGTGGTCACGGAAAATGCCGATCTTCGAAACCGGTAGAAGGATATAATGTTTACCTTCGTCCCTTGACAGAAATAGCAGCAAGGTTATTTTGTAGGTGAAGTACCGAATTTTTCTGTGTATTACTCGCACCCGTGTACAACACGCACTGAATATTTGCTAAATAGTTTTGAAATAAAAAAAAAGAGATGTTCTATGTAAAACACGAAGAATTTATCTGTGCGTTATTTACTAAGTTACCAGATACTAAGTGTCAAATTTCACTAGGATTGAGTTGAAAATGGCCTAACTCGGAAGGTTTAGAGTAGAAACAGGCCGAATTTACGATAATGCTAACTGAATTTTCGTTGTGCAGCTCTGTTACCATGGGCCTCAGGCAACTTGATGTAGTGTAGGCAGTTCTTTGCTTCCCCACTGCAGACGCTATGATAATAAAAATGTAGTTATTTCTTTTGTGTTCTCATAATTAACACCTTCTTTGTGTCACTTTCTTAACTGAGACGTGAAATTATCAAGTCAGTGCCTCAGGGCAATGCAAACAACAACTAAAGTCGACTAGTTGTCATTCTGACTGCCAATTAACCAATTAAGTGCACAGATGTATGCTGGTAGTTTGATTTTCTTTATCATAAACATTGTTTATTTCAAACAATTTTTTTGGTAAGTTGGAAGAAAAGTTACAATAAAAAAAAAAAAAAAAAAAAAAAAGATATATGCCCAGTCAGCATTCTACGTAAATCTATATCGGGCCGTCATCGGCCCGTCAGGGTAGCTGACGGGCCAATGACGGCCCGATGTAGATTTACGTAGAATGCTAGCTGGGTGGTAAGAAAATAAAAGATAAAATGCAAATGACCGATCTACCTACCTCAAAAGCCCAGTTGGTTTTGTTTATTATCAATAATTTTAATAATTGCATAAACTTAAATACTTTTTTATTTTTTCAATGTATGATCGTTCGTGCCAATATTTATGTTCTACCAAATTTATTTCCTATTTTGAACTACAATAAATCAGTTGTGCAGGCTGATTTATTCAAGTTACGGTTGAGTCTGTCAAAGTCCGGTAATCAATACAGATTCATATGCATATGCCTGTTTGAGTAGTTTCCCTTTGAAGAGATCACATGATCAGCAAAATAAAAAAGCGTAAACAAAAAAAGCATGGACATGAAAAGGATATCAAAATTACTACAAATCAGATCGAGTTGTTTGTTTTGAGCTGCCAGAACCCTGGTATGGGCGAGATAGGTATAAAAAATCATGAATATCTTATAGCAATCATTCTATTTCGCATTTTTAACGGGCGATCGTGAATGTCATGAGTTTTCGCGACCGATTATCTTGGTGATTTCTGTCCCGATTTTGGTGTTCCTATAAATAATACACATCGGATTTTTATAAACGTTTTCTGGGTAAATAAGGTGCGTGTTATACACAGTTAAATACGGTATGCATGCTTGTAAGTGGTGTTGGGAGTTTTTTTTTAATTCCTGCTCTGTGATAAATTCACTTACAAATCTGACCAATCATCGCCGATGTCTTCATGTACTTTAGGAATTTCTGAGTGGCAGGGAATGTCTCCGACAGGCGACTTTTTTAACCCATCTTATGATTAATTAAAAGCAAAATCCTGCCTGGGAAGGGCCCAAAAACAGCCCCCGTCTTATAAACAAATCGTCTTATAGGCGGATTAATACGGTATCCGTACTTTATTTTGAAAATGGCCAAAATTTGCAAAAATCACATTACAATTACATGATGATTTACTGCCAAAAACTTAATTAACGCGAAGTTACATGGCTTTTGGTTCAAAATGGCGGCAACATGGTTGGCTTGTTTACACAAATGCTTTCACAAATCAAATCCAAAGAACTGCATTATTTGTACATAAAATAAATGCTCAGATAATAATTTAGATGACTTCAGAATTATTTTCAGCATTTGTCTCTGTAAGTAGTTATGATGAAACGTTTTACCATTAGTAACGTGAAAATACATGAAACCAGGCTAAATAATAACAGCAAAAAATTCTAAGATGTGAATTATATGGGACTAGACTTAAAAAATACAGTAATTATTATACTGTACACATATGTATAGTAAAAACTTAGCAAACTAGATCACGATTTTGATCATGGTTCTGTTGGACATCCCAGTAGGGCTAGCTGTTGAAAGAACTTATAAGCATTAAAAGCTCTACACAGCTTATGTTGTCTATTTCTTAAATTCTTATATGCAACCTTTTATTTAAGGCTCTTTATCTTTATTTATAATGACTGAAATATTTTTTACCCACACTCCTCAATTATCTGGACAATTTTTATTAGCTGCAAAAATACCAAGAACATTTTGAATCCTCAAAGTCATAGTGACATGCCCATGCTCCAACTCTGCACACACATAAGCATATAGGTGTAGGCAAGTGAATTTTGTTGTCTGAACACTAAAGCTGGCACAATTGATCAGATACAGTCATTTGGCTAGAACCAGGTAAAGTTATGCTTCATAACAATTTCCAAATAAGTGGCTGATCAAAATTTGGACTTTATTGGCTGATACAGAGTACTAGCCTTCCTTGAAATATCACACCAAAGACTTTGTCCTTCGCCTTAGGTTATCTGCCCTTGTGATGAATGTGAAGTTCTCCACTGATTTGGCTAGTTCCAAATAGTTTCGCTAGTTCCGAATAATAAATGAGGGATCTGTAAAAATCCCTCACATAATGCAACAGCCTCTATATATTATTTTATCAACTTGGATAATGTGTTACGGAGAAAATTAATTCAATATAAGACATTTGTTGCAAAGCGACATGTTCACAAAGACCTTAAAACAGATCCTTTAAGCAAAAATCGTATAATTCATGGCATAACAATTTTTCGGCATGTACACCCTCCTTACTGCAAAATTTAGCTCCTATTTTCTGGATTTAATAATCTTTCCGATATAAATATATTTCAATGAGGTTTAAGAAGTTGAAAGGAGTATGTGCATAAGGTCCTATTTTCCCCCTTCTGAAGCCCGAAAATAAAATATGCTTGCAGTAAAATTATGCGTTAATTAATCCAATTGTAGCTTGTGTTTAGCACTGTGTGATGCCGCTACAAAGTCTCCCTGCACTTTGTCAAAGTACAGATAATATATAAGCAACGACATGAAAAACCTGTCTTCGAGGTTTTCGACCAAATAAGACTCAGACCTGCTTACTCAGCCATAGACTGGCTAACTCGGCCATTGTGCCAGATTAGCTAGTCTTGAAAGTTTTGATAGGTTGTTTACTGTCTAGACAGCGAACAACAACGGTGCTGATCAGACTGCGCATAGCAAAAACCACGTGTCTTTGTTGTTCGCATATGGCATAAGATTTTTATCCCATGAAGAGGCTCATATATCGCTTCAATAGTCTGTCACATGTCTGAGATTCTTGTACATACACTACATCAATATCTACACTCCTTTAAACACAGCATGTGAACACCTTACCCGAAATTTGATTTCTGGGTCGGTTACTCACCTCAACTCCTTACCATACTTTATTTAAAATTGAACAAGAGGCCCACGGGCCACTCACCTGAGTAGCATTGTGAGTGCAGATATGCAGATGTTATGTAACATTTTTCCAATCCTGTCATCGCAACTAATGAAAAGATCATCCTTTAAGCAGTTCTTAATTTTTAAGATGAATATTATATATGGCAAGACAGTCAATGGAGCGTGATCATTTGAACAAACTCTCAATCACATTTCAACAGTAGGATCAATGTGAAATTTGGTTGCTATTGCCTAAGTGGTTTCTGAAGAATCATGATTTTATACATGTAAACAGCACAGTGGCAGGGAAATATAATAAACATAAACAAGATGGTAGCCATCTTGGATTTCCAATCAGAATGACTTTTAGCTACTGTTGATCTCGGTTCAGGGGAAAAAGTTCAAAACAGATTTTCAAGATGGCCACCATAGCCGCAATTTGAGATTTCTTATCGCAACCATTTGAGCGTTTTTTGATCTACAAGTCACCCTGATGCTTCCTACCAAGTTTTGAGTCAATAAATGGTCTTTCAGTTCAGAAGAAGTAAAGAAAAATAGATTTTCAAGATGGCCGCCATCTTGGATTTCCAACCGAAAGGATTTTAGCTATTTTTATATCAACATGTCATCCTGATGCTTCCTACCAATTTTCAAATTAACTGGCCCTTTGGTTCAGGAAAATAAGTGAAAGGAAAAGAGTTTCAAGATGGCCGCCATGACAGCCATCTTGGATTTCCTATCCAAACAATTTAAGCTATTTTAGATCTACAAGTCACCTAAATGCTTCCTACCAAGTTTCGAGTCAAATGGCCTTTCAATTCAGGAGAAGAAGCGAAAAATAGATTTTAAAGATGGCTGTCATAGCGGCCATCTTGGATTTCTGATAGGGATGATTTTATCTATTTTTGATCTACAGGTCACCCTGATGCGTCCTACCTAGTTTAAAGCCAATAAGCCTTTCGATTCAGGAGAAGAAGTGAAAAATCTACATTTTCAAAATGGCCACCATGGCAGCCATCTTGGATTTCCAATCAGAACGATTTTAGCCATTTTTAATCTATAAGTCACTCTGATGCTTCCTACCAAGTTTCAAGTCAACTAGCTTTTGGGTTTAGGAGAAGACGCGAAAAAAAGATTTTCAAGATGGCCACCAGGGTGGCCCTCTTGGACTTCCGATCAGCATGGTTTTAGCTATTTTTGATCTACAAGTCACCCTGATGCTTCCTACCAAGTTTGGAGTCAGTTGGCCTTTCGGCTCAGGAGAAGAAGCGAAAAATAGATTTTCAAAATGGCCGCCATGGTGGCCATCTTGGATTTCCGTTTGGAATGATTTTAGCGTCTTTTGATCTATAAGTCACCCCTATGCTTCCTAGCAAGTTTGGAGTCAATTGGCCTTTCGGTTCAGGAGAAGAAGCGAAAAATAGATTTTCAAGATGGCTGCCATGGCGGCCATCTTGGATTTCCGATCAGCATGATTTTAGCTATTTGTGATCTACAAGTCACCCCGATGCTTCTTAGCAAGTTTGGAGTCAATTGGCCTTTCCGTTCAGGAGAAGAAGCGAAAAATAGATTTTCAAGATGGTGGCCATCTTGGATTTCTGATCAACACGATTTTAGCTAGTTTTGATCTACAAGTCACCCCGATGCTTCCTAGCAAGTTTGGAGTCAATTGGCCTTTCGGTTCAGGAGAAGAAGCTAAAAATAGATTTAAGATGGCTGCCATGGCGGCCATCTTGGATTTTCGATTGGCAAGATTTTAACTATTTTTGATCTACAAGTCACCCCAGTGCTTCCTAGAAAGTTTGGAGTCAATTGGCCTTTCGGTTCAGGAGAAGAAGCGAAAAATAGATTTTCAAGATGGCGGCCATGGCAGCCATCTTGGATTTCCGATCGGCATGATTTTAGCTATTTTTGATGTACAAGTCACCCCGATGCTTCCTACCAAGTATCGAGTCAATTTGCCCAGGGGTGTAGGAGTGGGCTTTTAAATCAATTGTTGACGTCGCATGACGGACGACGGACATTGACTGACCACAATAGTTCACCATGAGCACTTTGCGCTCAGGTGAGCTAACAAGTACAATTTACTACCGAATGTTTTGTCTAAAAATAGCTCAATGGGTGGCAAACAGTTTAGCCCCTGATGTGACACCGCATTTTGTAGCATCTCATGGGGGTTTACAATGTTTGCTTGGGACTGTCTGGCCAAATACATCCAGTAAAGTATGACCAATTTCAATATAATTTTGCAGGAGTGTTACTTTGATGATCCTCTACCAAGATTGTTCAAGCCATTTGGATTCGTCAAAAAACATGGCCGCCAGGGGGCGGGGCTTATTTTCCCTTTATATCTATATAGAAAACTTTAAAAATCTTCTTGTCAGAAACCACTGGACAGATTTCAATATAATTTTGCAGGAATGTTTGTTTGGTGATCCTGTACCAAGATTGTTCAAGCCATCTGGATTCGTCAAAAAAACATGGCTGCCAGGGGGCGGAGCTTATTTTTCCTACATGTATATATCTATATGGAAAACTTTTAAAAGCTTCTTGTCAGAAACACTGGGCCGATTTCAATATAATTTTACAGAAACGTTCCTTTAGTAATCCTCTACCAAGATTGTTCAAGCCATTTGGATTCCTCAAAAAACATGGCCACCAGAGGGCGGGGCTTATTTTCCCTATATATCTATACAGAAAAGTTTAAAAATCTTCTTGTCAGAAACAACTGGACCGATTTCAATATAACACGGCAGGAATGTTTCTTTTGTAACTTTCTACCAAGATTGTTCAAGCCGTCATGATACGTCAAAAACCATGGCCGCCAGGGGGGTGGGACTTTTTTTTTTAACTCACCTGACCTCTGCTCAGGATGAGCTATAGTGATCACTTTTCCTCCGTCCATTAACATTTTCAAATGACTCCTCCTCTGAAGCCGCTGAGCCAATTTTGCTCAGATTTCATGTGGAGCCTCCTTAGGGTGGGGGAACGAAAGATTGCTAAAATGGTCATGGTCCGTTGACCCAAGATGGCCTCCATGCACATATATGGTAAAATCCTTTAAAAATCTTCTCCATAACCGAGGATGCCTTGGGGCTGAATCTTTGCAAGAATCATCAGGGACAAGAGGTCTACCAAAGTTGTTATAAGATTTGTCGTACGTTGGCATTTGACCTTTTTACGGCAAGGTCAAGTTTGCTTCCCTATGCTTTTGTATGGGAAAAACCTTTAAAAATCTTCTTCTCCAAAACCGAGCATGCCTTGTGGCTGAATCTTTGCACATATCATCGGGAATGGGAGGGCTACCAAAGTTGCTAAAATAATGGTTGTACATTGACATTTGACCTTTTTGCGGTAAAGTCAATTTTGCTTCCTTATGCATTTATATGGGAAAAATGTTCAGAATTTCAAATAACATCTCCTCTGGAGCCTCTGGGCCAAATTTGCTCAAATTTCATATTGAGCCTCCTTAGGTTGGGGGAACAAAAGATTGCTAAAATGGTCGCAGTTCATTAACCAAGATGGCCGCCATGCCCATATATGGTAAAAACATTTAAAAATCTTCTTCTCCAGAACCGAGGATGCTTTGGGGCTGAATCTTTGCATAATTCATCGGGGACGGAGGGTCTACCAAAGTTGCTAAAATTTGACCTTTTTACGGCAAGGTCGTTTGCTTCCCTATGCATTTATATGGGAAAAAAACATTTAAAAATGTTATTCTCCAAAATCGAGGATGGCATGTGGCTGAATGTTTGCATATATCATCGGGAACGGGCGGTCTACCAAGGTTGCTAAAATAATTGTCATACATTGACATTTAACCTTTTTACGGCGAGGTCAAGTTTGCTTCTGTATGCATTTGTATGGGCCCCATACATTTGTATGGAAAAAATGTTGATAATTTCAAATGACTTTTCCTCTGAAGCCTCCGGGCCAGTGTTGCTCAAATTTCATGCAGAGCCTCCTTGGGCAGGAGAATGAAAGATTGCTAAAATGGGCATGGTCCATTGATCAAAATGGCTGCCATGCCCATATAATGGTAAAAAAAAATTTACAAATCTTCTTCTCCATAACCAAATAAGCCCTGGGCCCTTATCTTTGCACAAATTATGGGGGACAGGAGAGCTACCAAAATTGCTAAAATGATGGTTCTATGTTGACGTTTGACCTTTTTACCTCCAAGGTCAAATTTGCTTCCCCATGCATTTGTATGGGCCATATACATTTATATTGAAAGTATTCAAGTGAATTGTAGATCAACAGTAGTTAAAATTGTTCTGATTGGAAATCTTAGATGGCCATCATCTTGTTTATATTTATTATATTTCTCTGCCACTGTGCTGTTTACATGTATAAAATCATGATTCTTCAGAATCCACTTAGCCAATTTCCACCAAATTTCACATTGATCCTACTGTTGAAATGTGATTGATGGTTTATTCAAATGATCATGCTCCATTGACTGCCAGGCCCATATATTCTTCTTCAAAACTAAGAACTGCTCAAATGATGATCTTTTCAATAGTTGTGATGATAGGATTGGAAAAATATAACATCTGCATGTCTGCAGTGACTCAGGTGAGCGAGCCGTGGCCCGTGGGCCTCTTGTTTCCCTATATATCTATATAGAAAACTTTAAAAATCTTCATGTTAGAAAGCACTGGACCGATTTCTATATAACTAGGCAAAAATGTTTCCTTGGTGATCCTCTACCAAGATTGTCCAAGCCGTCATGATTTGTCAAAAAACATAGCAGCTAGGGGGCGGGGCTTATTTTCCCTATATATATAGAAAACTTTAAAAATCTTCTTGTCAGAAACCACTGGACCGATTTCATTAATACTTGGCAGAAATCTTTCCTTTTGACCCTTAACCAAGATTGTTCAAGTTATCATGATTTGTCAAAAAAACATTGCCGCCGGGTGGTGGGTGGGGAGGGAGGCTTAATTTCCCTATATATCTATATAAAAAAGTTTAAAAATCTTCTTGTCAGAAACCAATGGACCAATTTCAATATAGCTTGGCAGGAATGTTGCTTTGGTGACCTGCTACCAAGATTGTTCAAGCAGTCATGATTCGTCTAAAATATTCTGCCAGGGGGTGGGGCTTATTTTCCCTATATATCTCTATAGAAAACTTTAAAAATCTTCTTGTCAGAAACCACTGGACCGATTTCATTATAACTTGGTAGAAATCTTTCCTTGTTGACCCTCTACCAAGATTGTTCAAGTTATCATGATTCGTCAAAAAACAATGGCCGCCACTGGGAGGGGCTTATTTTCCAAATATATCTATATAGAAAAGTTTAAAAATCTTCTTCTCAGAAACCAATGGACCAATTTCAATATAACTTGGCAGGAATGTTTCTTTGGTGACCCTCTACCAAGATTGTTCAAGCCGTTATGATTCATCAAAAAACATGGCGGCTAGGGGGCGGAGCATATTTTCCCTATATAGAAAACTTTAAAAATCTTCTCGTAAGAAACCGTTGGATTGAGTTCAATGTAACTTGACAGGAATGTGCTTTGGTGACCTTCTACTAAGATTGTGCCCTCATGATACGTCAAAAAACATGGCCTTCATGGGGCGGGGCTTATTTTCCGTATATATCTGTATAGAAAACTTTAAAATTCATCTTGTCAGAAACCACCTGACTGATTTTAATATTACTTGCCAGGAATGTTGCTTTGGTGACCCCCTATCAAGATTGTTCAAGCAATCATGATTCGTCAAAAAACATGGTTGCTAGGGGTGGGGCTTATTTTCCCTATATATCTAAATAGAAAACTTTAAAAATCTTCTTGTCAGAAACCACTGAACCGATTTCAATATAACTTGGCAGGATTTTTCCTTTGGTGACCCTCTACCAAGTTTGTTCAAGTTGTCATGATTTGTCAAAAACCATGGCCGTTAGGGGGTGGGGCTTAATTTCCCTATATATCTATATAAGACATTTTAAAAATCTATTTGTCAGAAACCACTGGACCAATTTCAATATAACAGCAGAATTGTTCCTTTGGTGATCCTCTTTCACTATTCAGTTCAAGCCATCATGATGGATGAAAAAAAACATAGCCACTGGGGTGCAGGGTTATAAAATTTATACAAAAATTTTAGAGCAGTAAACTTGGCTGAAACTTCAACAGTAAGTATGCAAAGCTGTTTGCTCAGGTGAGCGATATAGGACCATCATGGTCCTCTTGCTTTTTTTTTTTTCCCCATTGGACCTAGCATGCCAGTTATGCCTGTTTTTGAATCTATTCTGTTCTAAATATTCCCCCCCCCCCTCCCCACACACACACCCTTGGATGGGGACGCCAGTGCTGATAAGATCTGCACCAAAAGCAATATACCCCCTCCCGCTTGAGCTAGGATTCTGATATTTATGTCTCCTCCCTTTAGGGTAGGGAGATGTGTATTGTTTTTTCCCTCGGGCGTCTGTCACAAAATCTTGTCCACTCTGTAACTTGAAAATGGTTCAAGCTGTCTCCACATAACTTCATATAAATATCAATCAACATTATCTTACATGCAGAGCACAAGAACCATACGTCTTGCATTTATACTTTTTGAGTTATTTCACTTGGAACTTTATGCGTCACAAAATCGTGTCCGCTCTGTAACTTGAAACCTGTTCAAGATATCTTCAAGAAAGGTCATGTAAATATCAATCAGCATTAGACAACATGCAGCGCGCAAGAACCATAACTCTTGCATTTATACTTTTTTGAATTATTATACACCTGTTTGAAAAACGGGACATATTATTTTACGGGGTATGACGTCCGTCAGAAAACTTTTTCGTTTCCGGCTAACGCCTCCTACAGTTTACATCCGATTAAAATGAAACTTGGTATATAGCTAGACCATGATGTGAAGCAGCACATATTGTTTTTGGGCTACAGACCACCAATTATTAGCAGAGCTATGCCCCTTCGAAAATTTCAGAAAACATTTCGTTTCTGGTTAACTCCTACACTTTACATCTGATCAAGCTGAAACTTCATTTATAGTTAGACCATGATGTGGAACAGTGCATATTGTTTTGAGGTTACAGTCCACTTAATATCAGCAGAGTTATAGCCCTTTGAAAATTCCTTTAAACTTTTCGTTTCCGGATAACTGCTCCTACAATTTACATCTGATCAAGCTGAAACTTCATTTATAGTTAGACCAAGATGTGGGGGCAGTGCATATTGTTTCTAGGTCACAGTCCACCAAATATTAGCAGAGTTATGTCCCTTTTAAAATTTCATTAAACTTTTCGTTTCCGGCTAACTCCTCCTACAATTTACATCCGATCAAGCTGAAACTTCATTTATAGCTAGACCATGATGTGGAGCAGCACATATTGTTTCAAGGTTACAGTCCACTAAATATTAGCAGAGTTAAGCCCCATTGAAAATTTCTTTAAACTTCTAGTTTCTGGTTAACTTCTCCTACAATTTATATCCCATCAAGCTGAAACTTCATTTATGCTATAGTTAGACCAAGATGTAGAGAAGGGCGTATTGTTTTGAGGTTACAGTCCACCAAATATTAGCTGAGTTATGCCTTGTGGTGGGACGATTCATCGATGCATTGGTGCATCCCGATACGCTTCATGTATCGATACACATGATGGAGTATCGATATGATGAACGCTTCTATTCAGATTCGCTTATTTGTGTTCGTTACATTCTTTAATCCGGTCTACAAAGTGACATTTTCAGAGCGCGATTTTGATTGGATGACGCTTGACTGATAGCCAATTGCATTTTGCTTTACTCTCATTATGATGGCAGACGAAACTGTGGTTGGAATTTATTCGCCGCCCAGCGGTAAAAATACTAGTTCTGTATGGGAATGTTTCAGCCATCCTATTCTTACTTTTGAAGTTAGCCATTTTTAGTGTTTCAGTATTATGGACAATGAATGTTTAAGGGAAACCATATAGTTGGGGACATAGTGTTGTTCAAACACATGTTCTAGTTCATTATAATTTCAACACAAAAACATGTTGGAACTTATTAGAAGGTCATTCATTGGTAGGGCTCTTTTAATGAATATCCACAACATATATTCCTTAAGAAAAATAAGAAACATGCCAGTAATTTTTATTCAAAAAGTGTGTTATCTAACTGATAATACAGGTAAATAATAAGGTTACTTTACGCATGTTAAAGTTAAATAAAAGTGTAGTTAAAAGAGATTCAGAACCACCACAGAGTAATGTACATCCAGTATAGCAACTGTAGTTACTCTGAATTGTTCAGAAGGCGGTGTCGCGAAAAAAGGCATTAACTTAATTACATAATTAGATTTATATGATTTGATGGACCTGGATTTTGCTCTATATCCATATTTCACACTTTCTTACAACCAGTGGCTTCATCCAATATTAAATTTACATTCAGAGACAAGGCTTTGTGAGAAAATTTACTATTCCTTGAAAAACAACCAACATGAACACTTTGTACTACATGCTTTCACTATCAATTTAATTTCTCAAAATCAGTCAGATGGAAATGCATTCTACTTCTTTTAATGTATAAATAAGAATGGGTCTTTACTGAGGCATCTGTGTAAAACAGATATACATAAATAATCTAACCATGTACTGAAAAACTAAATACAATTATTTCTCTTCTGTTTTGTTTCTTTCTTCACAAAAAAAAATCCATTTTATTATCTGCATATATAAGCCAATGCAGTGATTGGAGTAATGAACCTCTTTATTTTCCACTGAAGTTTACCACCTGGTTATTCCAAATGAGTGTATCTCCAGCAGCAATTTCCAATTTCTAGAATTATCAAAGTTCAAGTCTAGATATGCTCCAGTTCATACATATTCAACACCTGATGTAGCTCCACGATTATTCTGGTGCAATTTTATAAATTTATCTTTATCAACTTATTATGAAGACGAGCAGATTAAATAAATTTGAAATGGCTATGTTCAATCCAGATTAGCTTTAATAACTGATTGTCATTTGATAGTGCTTCACCTAAGCATCAACAGATTAGCCCGACCAGCTATGCCTACCCTTTTCTGTTTTCAAGAGATTTTCCGATGTCCACAAAAGAAGGGTCATAACGTATAAATGGGCCAGCAGTCGTCAGACAACTCCGTGTCACTGAGGTGTGAATAAAGTAATTTCATGTAGGAGGAATGAATTAAATGCCTGATGTCTTGCTATATTCAATATCGAATAAGTAGATTCTGATACTTTCTTTTCGTTCAGCTTCCGTTGCTAAGGACAACATCAAAGATGGCGTGGGGTGATTGACAAAAGTAGCGCGTGTATTACTACACCGAATTTTGAAGTCTATGTTTCAAATTGCACTATCTAAATCGATTTCAGTTACAGTTATGTTAGCGAAATAGAAAAGCTATAAAAAATTCCCCTGCTTCACATTCAGTTCGCCGTAATAGTGCCGCATTGCGTCTGATTAAGAAGTAGTGCGCGTATGAATATAGCGGTGATGAAAATCCGCTTGTGACGTAGTAAAAAACCCCATGCGATTGCATAGAGCCTGCTAGCTGTCGCTAGCAGACTCAAAAATGAAGTTACCCAGAAAAGGCCACAATCAAATAGCATAGCTTTCCCTAGGCATCATAAGAAGAACAAATGAGGAACAAGTCATCACGAAAACACGCATACAGTCGAACCTCAATGGCTCGAACATCTTTGGAACCATGGAAATTCGTTCGAAACATGAGTAGTTCGAGCCATCGAGGGTTAATCATGGCACCAGTTCAGGAAGGAAATAGCGATACTTAAGGGAAATCTTTTCGATTTTATACACAATGATTGTATGTTCAATGTACTCATTAGAATCGCCTCGATGAGGCGATTCTAATGAATACATACAACATACAATACCATGATAAAATAAGAAAAATATCCCTAAATATTTGTTTTCTTGAGCTATCGGAAGAATTATGTAGGGACTGAACAAAGAGTTCGAATCATGCACGGTAAACGAGCCATCGGTGTTCGAGCCATTGAGGTTATACTGTATATGGTTTTGACTCCCTTAAACCCCACTTTCATACAGAAAACCTGGGGTTTAAAGGGGTATATATTATTTTTTTTTATTATTTCTGCTCAAAAACATAGATTGTGGGTACTCGTTAAAACCGCCTCAAGTACCCACAATCTATGTTTTGAGCAGAAATATGAAAAACATTAGAATTTTTTATCTGGAAATTTTCCCTTAGCGGATAAAAAAAACTTTCCGGGGAGGGAGGGGTTTAGAATAAATAGTGGTTAGGTAATACGTTATGCCCGACAAAATGGTATGACGATTTTGTCTTGTGACTGTCATTCATGTGACACTTTTCTGTAATTGTACATAATTTCGATTTTAAATAAGAAAATGAGACGGAATGAAATTGGATTGAAGTCTTGTAAACGACATTTCCACTGGGATTTAATGATCAAATATATCGCCAATGCAATATTTCTAAAATTCCAGATTATGCTAGTTTTTCGCTCTTTTACACTTGTAAACGTGTTTGTCTGTCGAATGACTCACGAGTGGGTGATATGAATATATACCTTCAGAGCTTCGTGCTACCTATTGTCACAATCTGATAAAAAAAAAAGTAAAAAGAAATACACATAATCTAATAAAGAGTCTACTGAGCTGAGCACTTTGATGAAAGTTTTATAAAAATGGGTAGAGCAATAAAAAATATTGAAATTTGAAGATCTAGAAAATGGTGTCCTGGAAGCAGCCATATTGGTGAGTTATTGATGTAATAAACACCAAATTAAACATGCAAAAATTAAATAAACCATATCTGAAACAATACCGTTTATATATATATATATATATATATATATATATATATATATATATATATATATATATATATATATATATATATATATATATATATATATATATATATCGATGTAAAGCCATTCATTTGCATATATACTTTCAACTAACTCACAAAACACAGCATATTCTTGTCAAGAGGCAGCTTTTATTTGTGACTTACAAAATTTTAATATCTATCAGTAGTGATCAAATGTTCAAAATGGCGGCACCCATGCTGACACTTATAAGAATCGCAAACTATCATATATCAACATTTCTTGACCAATTTTGATCAATATTTAACCAAGATGCTTATTTTTTAAAGCTACTTATTTTGGGCATTCATAACATTTGTTGGCCTTTTTTTTCTAAATGGACATTTACTCGCTAGTGTACTCTCTATTGGGTCTGTAATGAGAAATGCTCTATTATGATGAACCCAGGAATTACTACCTATTTATATTTTTGACAATATATTTATTAGATTTTGTGCTAAACTTTATAGACAATTTGAAGATATTCCGACTGGGACAAATTGTGCTTTACTTGTTGCGTTATTTTTTTTTTTTTTTTTTTTTTTTTTGTGAGAGATTTCAAGTTATCTCTCTTCGACGAAAGTCAAGCTGATATAAATTAATCTTAGTCATAATTCTAGTCTTGAGACATACCTTATACTGACAATATGTATTTTGAGATAATGGTTGATCTGGTCCTGAGGTTATAAATCTTTCTTTGCGTTCAACTCTGCTGAGCATGAACTTTTCTCTACTAATAAATAGGAAAATGCAAACAATCTGTGTCATTTTTATATTTATTATCAGAGAATTTCGTGCTGAGATTCGTTTAACAAGAAAGAATTTACAGTTGTTAGTATTTTGATATTTATAAGCTTCTAATACGAAGACAATGCTGTTTTGGAGTTTGAGTTAAGAACATCAAATGATATAATCTCTTCAAAGTCGTAAGGCACACGTAATGATTTTCCCTTTAGTATTGTTAATTTTCCTATTCTAAATAGTAATATTCCTCGATCTGCCCCATATGTCGTATGGTGCATAAAATATCCTATTCACTGCGCTGAAATATCTTCTCGTGAAAATGTGTTTAACAGTCGGAATAAAGTACTGACAACTAATCTCCTTGCACAAAGCCCTCGCTATCATAAACTCCATGATTTTTTTTCTTCTAGTCGACACTTTGAATTGATTGATTGATAGATATAAAGTCATCTTGACAGCACTTCTGGAGCAAGGAATATCGAAACCAGGGTTTTATGATTGGCTAACTTTGGGCTCGTTAAAAAACAATTATATCAGATGACGTCATTATCTGGCTGTCCTCTTTTGGCCTCGTTTCTCGTTGCCTGTCGGGATATGGTTGATGTTTAGCTCGCCGGGACTCTGTCCCTGGAGAGCTTAATTTGTCACCCAGGCATTGGCGTCGGCGTCTGTCGGCGTCGGCGTCCGCGTCGGCGTCCTCGTTTGCACAATGTTTAAGTTTTCAAATGTGTGCATAGTTTTTTAACTGTTTAAGGTACTGCTTTCACATTTGGCCTACATCTACTTTAGGGTAAGACCTTTCAATAGCACACATTCCAGTCCCAAAAATAGACTCTTTATGTAGGTCAAGGTCAGTTCTTACTTTGTCTTTTACACCCATGTTTAAGTTTTGCGTTTAAGTTTTGAGAAAGTGTACATAATTGCTGAAGTATTCAAGATAGAGCTCTAATATTTGGCCCACACCAGCCTTAGGGTTAGACCTTTCAATAACACACACCTCTTTCTCTGTTTGACCTTCTGCCTAGGTCAAGGTCAGCTCATACTTTATCATTTGAACCCATGTTCGAGTTCTGCGTTTAAGTTTCGAAAAGTGTTTGTTACTGCTAAAGTATTCAAGATACCGTTTTAATATTTGGCCCACACGGACATTAGGGTAAGACCTTTCAATAGCACAGACTTTTCCCTCAGTTTGACCTTCTGCCAAGGTCAAGGTCAGGTTATACTTTGTCATTTAAACCCATGTTTGAGTTTTGCGTTTAAGTTTTGAAAAGTGTTCGTAACTGCTGAAGTATTTGAAGATGCTGCTTTAATGTTTGGCCTACACCTACCTTCGGGTAAGACCTTTCAATAGTACATACCCCTTCCTCAGTTTGACCTTTTGCCTTGGTCAAGATCAGGTCATACTTTGTCATTTATACCTGTGTTTAAGTTTTGAAAAGTGTACATGGCTGCTGAAGATTGTAAGATATAGCTTTCATGTTTCATCCACACCAGCCTAAGGGAAGATGTTTCAATGGCGTATACCCCATCCCTCAGTTTGACATTCTTCCGACATCAAAGTCAGCTCATACTCTGTCATTTAATCTTTAATATTTAAAGATTGTTTTTTTTTTTTTATCCGATCAGCCCTTTCCGGCGAGCTGCGTTTTGACAACTCTTGTTTTACTGATCCCGTTTATCTGTACCTCAGGAAAATCAGGAAAACTCCTAATTATGGTCAATTTAAAACCTTGGGACGTTCTGGGGAAAAAAGTAGATCTAAATATTTTCAAGCGTCCAATTGTCGACAAGTAATTTTATCCGCACATTTTATACCATTTTTTCCACAATAACTTGTTAAAGGCAAACATTTTGATTTGATTGAAGGAATTTTCAAACGGGCGGATTCTCTGTACTCTACTTTGTTTGTATGTCAATTTTGTCATGGCGAGCTCCTTATTATTATTCTTTCGGTGCTTCGGGAAGGCTTCCTTCGTGATTGTGCTATTTCCTGGGTAACTTCAATTATATTTTGGAATGAAAGTACCCAGTCAGCATTCTACGTAAATCTAGATCGGGCCGTCATCGGCCCGTCAGGGTAGCTGACAGGCCGATGACGGCCCGATCTAGATTTACGTAGAATGCAAGCTGGGTAATCGCTTTTCACTTCAGATTATTAAAACATCTATAAATTGATTGTACAGAAAAAACAGAACTTACTATCTAGGGTATAATAAAAATCAAAAAGGATTGCCATTGGTAACAAAGAACACAAAAAATCACGAACATCGGAGACTCGGTTTGATTGAGCCTCTTCATATGCAACACTGTAGTTTGCGAGGCTGCATACGCCCCCTAGCACCGGCTTAAGCGGTTTTTCGATTTTCAAAATAACCAGGATGGGCTCAATGGTCCCAAAGGAAATAAAATTTAACCTGCACTATATTTATACCACTAATATTTAACATATGTCAACATGGAAAAGTTCCTGAGATGGAAATGTAAAAATGAATGGGAAACATTCAATTTTTGAATATTTTTAATATCAAACAAGGGTTTGCTCACGACTTGTATTTCTATTCAACGATTAATCACGTGCATTGTTATTTCTCATGTTTATCTTTTATTCTTTCTATCTTTCCTTTTCAAAACACTTCTATTTTATCTGACAAAATTGCTTTATCAAGACCGACCACAGTAATAATATTGGCAGTAATATTATTTACTTTGAAGTAGACTAAATTTTTTGCAAAGATATCGGATATGATGTTTTTGTTTTCTTTCCAGTCTGTAGTTTCCTTGCCATTGTGCATCAAGGCGACCAATAATTCATACGGGTGGACCTGGTGGGTTTTGTTTTGCCCTAAAGGGCAAAAGTATATTTTGTCTTACATGCAAACTACCAGTATATAGATTAAAGCCATCAATATATCTCGTAAACATGCTCAATAATTCATCAAGGACCTGCTACATGTGCGTGTAAAGTGTATGTTTCTTAAGGGTTGACAACGATTTTCAG
>OZ024826.1:22629193-22768724 GCA_964016985.1 Anodontia alba
GGGTGTAGAATAAGCCAAGAGTACTCGTCTTTGTTCATCGTAGTGACTTGTTTGATTTTTATGTTTTCACTATGATGCATCGGCTGAATCAGAAGCCATTATGCGAACCGAATTTTATGCATGTCTGTATTAAGAGTAGCATCGGGACCCTGGGTTCAGTTAGTCAACAGTAATAGTGCTTTATCGTTGCAGTAATTCTTTGTTTGTGCGGTCTGTCTTTTCATAAGTGACGCTTGTGTTGTCCTTTTTTGCTCCTAATCTCTCCTCATTACGAAAACACTCCTATTCAAATATGAACAAAAAAAAATTCATCGCCAAAACTGAAAATTTTCAGATAAAAATACATTGATATTTTTCATATTTCTGCTCAAAACATAGATTGTGGGTACTCGCTAGAACCGCCTTGGAGAGACGGTTCTAACGAGTACCATAATCTATGTTTTTTTAAAGAAATAAGAAAAATAATGTAAACCCCTGTAAATCCCAGTTTTACTATATAAAAGTGGGGTTTAAGTGGGTCAAAATTATATAGGTGTGTTTTCGTGATGTTCTTTTGGTGCCTCGAGAGGGCATTTCCTGGGTATCTTCACTTATATTTTTACTGCTGAACCTAACGAGTCGGTATGACTGTTGCAGTTCCTCTTCATTTTTGTATGTTCTGATTTAGTTTTTGTGGTGTTATTTCTTATCATTCAAACTTCCGTCCATGCCTGGCGAGGGCTGATCCGTGACTGTGGATTTTCCTGGTGACATTATTTGATCATAAGTACGAACATAGTGTGTTTAATAATACAGCTCGCCAATTGACCGATGGCACTCTTTCAAATCAGGCTTAGAGGTGTATGGCATTGGTTTGCCAATATTGCGACGTTCCTGATTGGCTGGTTACAGGGCGTAGCCATTTTCTTTCCATTTCCTATAAAATGATTGTAGCATTTAACTTTAAAGGAAAGATCCAAGGACGTATTTTTGTAATATTTACCCTTAGAACAGTCAACGGAAATCAATTCAAAAACAAAAATAAAGTACTGACCGAGTGCACCTGTTGTTCAAAAAAAAACTTTTTTTAGCCGCTTTAGCTCTCGAGTGAATGCACTTCTGGTGATCCTATTATGACCAACCACTGTCCACCCAAAACCTGAAAGTTAAGGTGGCACATATTTAAATTATGTGCTTATACTTGCGCTAAGTGTTTCGATAAAGTGTGTGTAGCTATTTTTTTCTGACTGTATGCATCTGTTCTCTCTGTGTTGGCGTAATGTATTGCACGTTTGCATCTGTTTATTCATACAACACCCTTATACTCATGACCTCGGGGCTGGTATTACTTTCTCAAAATATAGCATTACATTTTACATATAACCATTTATTGTAGTCTCTTTCTTTGTTATTCACACAACATGTACTGATTTCGAAATTTTGAATGGTACTGTGGGAGTATATTTGTCAACTACGGACACAATTCTAGTTTTACCACCTTTTATTTAAAAATTATTTCCGATAATAAAATTCTATCTTTTATCTCTAAAGGACTTAAATATAGATTTCTTTGCCATATTGACTTCAATAAATGTCGTTTACAAGGAATTCTGCGAACGTCGGTGCATACGAGCGAATGCTGAGACTAACGTGTTAAATGAGTGGAAAGTTAAGTATTTTTGATAAACGTACAATGTATTTCGGTCAATTCTACTAATCCAAACCTTCCACCGCGTAAATAGAAATGTTCTTTTTGACATCTGAAACAAAGTATCAATGACTTCAGTATGTTTTGGTTCCAGGTGACAAGACAACCAACAATATTTTCATTGTATGACATTTGCACTCTGTTAATACTTTAAAAAGGAATGTCGCAGTAATAAAACATACACGCAAATTTCTAAAGATGAGAAGTCTACTAATGACAATCATAGTATTCAATCTGTCAGGCTTACGGTTTATATTAAAGAGAACCAGTACATGTTGTATTTGTTACCTAGGCTCCATAGGAGATCATATAAAGCACGCTTTCTTGAAAACTCTAGTCCATGCACTACGACTGAACTAAAAAAAATACTAGCTTATTGTCTTACTTTAGTATATGAAAGATGCGGTAAAAATCTTTTTTGGTCTAAAAACATTCCTGCGTTGTTGGAAATCGACTTAAGTCTAGATATATCCGTGCATTTAGTTTGTTTACATATGATTTTCCACGCTTTGTAGAACACTGCCGCATAAGCTGATTAAAGATAAACTTCTTGATTTAATTGTAAAAACCTGCTTAAGAGGAAATTCTCTTTACCTTAATTGTAATGAGAAATATGCTTTTTCTCACTTATGGTTATCATAAACTTTATACTTTGTGGTCTTGTCAGAAGGTTTGTGGGGCGTTCTCGTTTCTTTTTTGATAATAGCTTTATTCGGTTCAGTACTACATTATATCAAATAATTGTTGATAAACCTATGAGTACAAACTATGTCCCCTAACCCCCACCCCCTTATTGCAGATCTGTTTCTGTTTTGTTGCTAAACAGATTTATGCTGCCCTTTCTCACGAAAATTAGGCCAATATTGCTGAACCATTTAATTCAACATCTCGATATTTGGATAACTTTCTTAGATTTTGTATAGTGAATATTTCAAATAAATGGTTGATACAATTTGTCAAAAAGAACTAAATCAAATAAAACTTATACCACTGAAACCAAAGCACCGTTTCTGGATTTAAATTTATCAATATCTAATTGCATTATTTCTACTATGATATATGACAAACGGGACAAATTTGATTTTGAAATTGCATTTTTTTTTTATTTTGCGATGGCGATGTCACTCGTTCTACATCCTATCATGTATATATTTCTCAGCTAATTTGTTTTGCTAAATCATCTAGTAAAGTTAATGACTTTAATAATCGAAATAAAATTTAACTGCTAAACTTCTTAAGCAAGGATACCGTTATCATAAACTACGTAAAAAAAAATCCTAAGTTTTATCGCCGTCATTCTGAATAAATATCCAAATATAACGTTAGTTTAAAACCACTTCTGCAAGAAGGTCTGTCCGAACTTGAATTTTATGACGATTTAGTCTGTGAATTCAGAAAGATTGTTGGCAAAACTTATTTTCCGTGCAATTAAATAAGATTGTCACTCGCTACAAAAAGCTAGGTTACAACATGAATGTTCTGCGGCAAACTGCATGCATGGTTGTTAACCAAATTATGGTTCATAGCTTCGCTTCCCCCTTTAATTACACGACGGTGGATCGGTCCTCGGACTAAATGAGGCTCCTTATTAAATCTGTTTCAGATGGTCGGTGCCTGACTAACAATGTCTGTTCTCGGGCTCATCCGTCATCCAGTTTACGGCCTTTTTGTGTTCTGGCTTCTTATCGCCATTGAGTCATACGTCATGTTTCATCAGTGTTTTTGATTATACACGTTTCATCACGATGTTTCACAAATGAAGAAGAGGACCCCTGTGCGGACCGAACTTATATTTATAATTTGGAGCTGCATTAACCCTTAAACTGCCAATCACAACAATTGTCGTCTGCTTTGATATCTGCTTGTGATTTTAAAAGTCAATTTTTGCAAACAGTGTGGACCCAGATCAGACTGCTCCTCTAGGAGTAGTCTGATCAGGTTCCATACTATTTACCTGTATGTAAAAATAGGTTTAGAAAGTTAGCAAGAATATTCAGCAGATGACATAAACAGACGACATTTTCAAATGCAGGTTTGCTTGGCATTTTAAGGGTTAAGGGTTAACTGGTTTCTGCCTCAAGTAGTTTTCATATGTGGCGTTTGCAAGGTGCTTATTTGTTCCCCACTTCTCTTTCTTCTAGTGCCTCAAAAATGCTGTGCGTCGTGATAGTGGCATTTCCTGGTAATCTTTACTTATATTCTTTCAGTCATTGGTATCATATATCCGATTGTACGTTTTCTCTCGTTGCGGCTTAGATGGGGGTGAATAGGCCAGCTATATATGGTGTGACTTTTATCTTTGTTTTCGCTTGTAAGCACAGTCAATCCTGTTTATGTCTAAATATAAATTGCAAAATATATTCTTGCCGCCAATCGAAATTGTACCTACTTGTATCGCTAATGCAAAATATTTGTTTAGCAACTCAGCTATAAGGTTTTCACACGGTTTTCCATATACCATCAATACATCTGGCTCCAAAATTGGCAATTCAAGAACTATTGATAATAAAATAAATTCTTTATTCGTGCAAACGGTTATAGTCATCTTATTTTAACTGGCATTTATGAAAACGTTTCTTAATTCTACATGGCTCTGACCAAAGCGAGCATCAAGAAAGACCCGAGTGCCTGCTGACTAGGATCACCGTATTGGGTAAATCGAAGCCCGCTCGTAAAACTACCATATGTTTGTCCTCAGTCAAAATAAAAATGAGAATTCTTCTTTTTGTACTTTAAATAGGTTCAAGTGGCCAAACTTCATAAAGTAGTTTTATTTACTACTAAGGAAATGGTCATTGCGAATTAAAGCCAGTCTAGCTTGACTACACACTTAATCTTGGAATACTGATCCGCGACTACATTATATTGGGATATGTAAGAAAGTTAAAAGGGACTATCGTGGCACAGATAGGACATTTTCCCCCGATAATATCTTAATTTTGTATGGTGCGTCACAATTTGAGGTTCAGCTGCTCAGGAAAGAGCACAGGCACGAACCACAGCCTTTACTAGGCGCCAAGAGAAGAAGTGATGACGGAAACTACAACAGCAATAATCTGTATATGCACAAAGAAGAAACACAACAAAGTAACCGCCCTGAAACGATCAGCAGAACAAATTTGCAAGACAGCGGTTCGGGCCTCAGACTCAATGACGACCTCTTCGTAAAACTTTAACCAGTGGGTTGGGGTTTGGCAATATGTCTTTGACTTGGCCCGCCGTGGTTCAATTATTGGTTTTTATTTACTCTGGCATACAGTAGAATCGCCATGAGTACTCGTCTTTGTTTATCATAGTGATTAATTTGATTTTTATGTTTTCGCTTTGATGCATTGACTGAGTTGCGAGCCATTATGCGAACCGAATTTTTATGTATTTCTGTATTAAGAGAAGCATCGGCACCCAGGGTGAAGTTAGCTAGCCGTAAAAGTGCTTTAACCGCTTTCGGCCTCGGTTTTCAACACTTCCCACTGGACCTAGCGAATGTTAATGCATGAAAAACCATGTTTGATCCCTGTAACAAAGTACCGGACTGAATGCCAATCTGAAGCCAGAACAAACGAATACAAATGCCACAATAATGTAATCGGCTTTAGACATCGATATTTAGGCACCAGTCTTCTAGAACGGATGTGAGGAAGAGGGAGCCGTATTTCAATATGGGGCCTTGGTAGGTAAAGTAATAAACATAACTAGGTTACATATAACAACTTTGCATTCAATTTTCCTAGAACATATGATGCGCGAACGCATAAAAAGGGCAATTGAATGGACAAAAGGCAATTTAATGGACAACGCAGTTCATAAAAACTAACAACCTTCCAACAGCCATCACACATATTTACCCTAAGTTATCAGACAGACATGCCTAAGCAAACGATGAAGACCAAAATTAGACATCCCATCATCATGTTCGTTCTACACCGGTTTCCACTCATCAGTACTTTTTAAGATGAATCAAGGGAGAGTAAGATGGGTATCCAAATTTTAAGATAACTATGATAAGGAATGAATATGTTCGAAATTTTAGGGTAAATACTCCATGTGAGAGTTCATTGATTTGCTGTCTGACTACAAGTTCACGGTCTGTGCAAAGACAACAAGAAACGTAATATTCTGACTTTTCTCTGTTTAATGAGGAACTATTTTGGCCAACATTCTTCTTTCTTGGCACATTATGGTTTTGGCTTCAATAATATTATATTGACCTCCGCGCTAATGTCTGTTTATGCTGTGGACGTCGTTTTATTTGGATGAACAGTGCAATAAGAGGCAGAGTAGCATGTATGCTTATACTGACAAAACCATATACAGTAAAATCTCAGTGGCTCGAACCCGGATGGCTCGTTTACCCTGGATGATTCGAACTCGTTTTTCAGTCCCTACAAAATCCTTCCAATAGCTCAAAGAAACAAATATTTAGGGATTCTTTTCTTATTTTATCATGGAATTTATGTTGTGTGTACTCATTAGAATCGCCTCATCGAGGCGATTCTAATGGGTACACTCAACATACAATCATTGTGTAGAAAATAGAAAATAGTTCCCTAAATTATCGCTATTTGCTTTCTGACCTGGCGCCGTGATTATCCTTCAGTGGCTCGAACTACCCGTGTCTCGAACGAATTTCTATGGTCCCAAAGATGTTCGAGCCATTGAGGTTCGACTGTATTCTCTGTTTCCATAGCAGTTTGTTTATGTACGAACACCTTAGACCATGCACACTCTGCGCGAACGCGCAAGCTGATCTGACTGTTTGATATCTATTCAATGCGCTAATTTGTGTGGCTTATTTTATTTTCATTCCCGGTGGGAATACCTCTTCGTCTTGTACCATAGCTATGGTGTACGTTTTAAGAAGCCTTTCTTGGTTAGTTTTGATTTTAGAGTCATACTTAGAAAACAAGATTTGTCATTTAATGTTGTCTAAGTAGAATGGCAAGTCAATGTCCTCGGAAAAGTAAGGAAGACATATCAGTTTTGTGGACATATCAGTTTTGTGTCAGGGATTCTTAAATGTAAAAATGTAGGTCACTAGACACGTTAAACACACATCAACGGCCTATACGATAATCGTCATATAAGCAGCACAAATTGTTAGGTTTGATACGTACGTGTTAGTTAAACATATGCCTAGCGTCTCATAAAAGGGACATTGATAAATAGTGTAGGTCCAGATCAGACGCGGCGTCTGATCAAGATCTATTCTGTTTGCATTTACCACAGTTTTTTCTATTAAACGTGATAATAATTAAAATCAGCCAGAAACCCCTTCCGTTCATAAAGACTCTGTCCAACGATCTGAGGTGGCAGAGTCCACTCGGCATAAACGGGTTAAGTACCTGTGTGTTTTATATTTTCTGGCCCTTTGAGAACACTGAGCCCACCGGCAGTTTTTGAAAATTTATATACCTTTTTGACTTATATTTATTTATTTATTTATTTTAAGAGGGTAAACACATTTAGCTATACAGCTATTCTACCTTATGGCCCTCCAAACACTTATGCATATATACATATGCTATAAACAATACATTGGTAAATTAAAACTAAAGAAAGCAATTGGTTACATAAAAGTGGAACTCAACTGCAAATCCGGCCCTCCGTGATTCTACAAGGGTTTCCTTCATCTCTTCAGTGGTAGAATAGTTTGCCAAAATCCTTCAGCCTTGTATCGTGTCACTGATTATCACTGATGTTTCTCCATTTATGAGTTGTGAAGCCTCCATGTGAGACGAAAAAATTTTGTTTAGTGTAATAACATTGAACCTAGGGTGAATATTTGCTATCAAATCTGCCAACTGGGCATAAGGGATGTTGCGGGATTTTTTTTTTTTTTTTTTGTTGTTGTTGTTTTTGTTTTGTTTTTTGGGGGGTTTTTTTGGTTTATTTTTTTATTTGTTGTTGTTGTTTTTTCTTTCTTTCTTTCTTTCTTTCTTTCATTATCCTCATATACGGATTCAGACAAAAAAAGTTGAGATGTTCAGATTTAGGATTTTCTGTTATTAATATTTTGTTGATTTCTCCCGATTTTTGGTTCTCATCTTTAAAGGCTACCATTGATAAATATATGCACAAAATAAGTATGATTTACGGCAATGAATATACAGACGCAAAGAATAAAAATCGCTTTATTGTCATTTTTTGGATTACATCACGAAAACATACCTATATAATTTTGGCCCCCTTAAACCCCACTTTTATATAGTAAAACTGGGGTTTACAGGGGTATACATTATTTTTCTTATTTCTGCTCAAAAACATAGATTGTGGGCACTCGTTAGAACCGCCTCGGCAAGGCGGTTCTAACGAGTACCCACAATCTATGTTTTGAGTAGAAATATGAAAAATATCAGAGTTTTTATCTGAATTTTTTTTCAGTTTTTGGAGGTGAAATTTTCTATATATTTGAATAGGCGTGTTTTCGTAATGATCTAGCTAGCTAGTTTCGGCAAATTAGGCTTCCTCATTGACCCTTGTATAAATTTAAAAAAAAAATCATTACGAAAACACGCCTATTCAAATATACTGAAAATTTTGCCCCCCAAAAAAGGTAAATTTTTAGATAAGAATTTGGAATTTTTTCTTATTTCTGCTCAAAACATAGATTGTGGGTACTCGTTAGAACCGCCTCGCCGATGTATGTTTTGAGCAGAAATAAGAAAAAATTCCGAGGCGGTTCTAACGAGTACCCACAATCTATGTTTCCAAGCAAAAATAAGACAAATAATGTATACCCCTGTAAACCCCAGTTTTACTATATAAAAGTGGGGTTTAACGGGGTCAAAATAATATAGGCATGTTTTCGTGATGTGCCGGAGTGGGTTCAATGATCATAAGGACCACAAAGGAGACGTTTTACGGCCGCCATATGTATTATTGTTTGTGTTGATGTTTTCGGTCCACTCAACCCATTAGGGTCATATCGAGCGCGGTCAATTTACATAACCACACTTTTCCTGGGCATCCTTAGTCCTCTAAGCGGTTAACCAGTACCATACTGACAACTGTCCTCTTAAACCAGCAGAAGTGAGAGAATGACCGTAGAAAATATTTTATGATTAATCTCCACGCAAAAATATTGCCGAACCCGGCGGGGATCAAACCCGCGAGCTCCTGATGACCAGTCGGACGCGTATATGACTCAGCCACCGAGGCCGGCCCGCCAAATGTAGTTAAGATAGATAAATTGTAAATGGAATGACCCTTCAGGTCAATGAACGCGCACACAAAAGCATGTTCAAATCCGATTGTTTTTTCTTATCTTATCTTTATATTGGCGAAGAACATACGAACATTGTATTTATGCTAGTCAATTTTCTCTAATACTGTTAGTTTTCATATATTTCACAAAGCGATTTCCCGAGCAGCTTCTATTTAATCATAAAGATTCATGTAACTTTATTGTCCTGTTTTACACGCATTTAGTTTACCATCAGTTATCATTATCAGCATCATTATCAGTGCTGTCTGTTTATGTCCTAATCAACAGAAAGCATTCAGTTTTACAAAAGGTAATTGCTCAATAAGGATTTTCAAAAGCATAATGTGGTATTATAGATACATGTACAATGAGTTAAATTATCCATTGGCATCATCGGATAGCGTCTTTGTGTGGATGGGGGATGGGCGAGAGGAGGAACCGCGCATGTCAGAATGTACTTTTCTGACTTTGTTGCTACGTTTTCCAGCAAAATTACCTTTTTCTTTGACGCCGATGACCGCATGACGGCTATGTCTCGCTTTTTCCCAAAACCCAAAAAGGCGAGGCAACAATTAAATTATAAGGTCTAAATTGTATTTTATTGTTGTACAAACGCAATCGATCCCACGCAGTCTTTAGTCTTTGACAACTAGGGACATTAGTCTTACATGACAAAGTTAAGGCCATTGTAAATAAAGCAGATGACAACTATAGTTAGTTTAAACAGCAGCGCTTGTTAACCCTTGACCTCCTGAATAAATTAAGATGCCACGCCTACTTCTAATTTTCAGCCAATCAGATTACTAGATCCAGATTCTTGCTATAAATTCGCATACCTAATAGAAAACAGTGCAGATCCAGATCAGTTGGCTTCTTCAACACTGTTTGCAAAGACGGAGTATATAGGTTCAGAAAGACTAGGGTTACGTTTCTGTTAATCTCTCAGTTTCTACGACCTTATTTGGTATAGCTACTCGGTTTTAGTATTTATTGGGAACTGATAAACTTTCAAAGGAAACAACTCTGTCAAAAAGTGTTTTCCTTCTGAAAAGGGATCTTCTCTAAAAGGAAAGAATTTTCTCGCCTTTAAGAGTTGACCCCTTTTAAGAAGGGGATCGGTGTACGAGAAAGCAAACAGGAAGTCACAAAAACTGTGTCCTTTGTAAAAATGGCGGAAAATCTCCCAAGAAAAGCTAATGATTCCTTTGAGGTTAGACCCATTTTCAGAAGGGGAGCGGTATACAGGAAAGTAAATAGGAAGTCACGATTATTATGTTCCTTGTCAAAAATGGCGGGAAATCTACCAAGTATATCCATTCATCTTAGCCCTTGTCATGCTGAATAAATTAAGATGCCACATCCACTTCTAATTTTCAGCCAATCAAATTGCTTGATCCGGATTTTTGCTATAGAATCACATTTTTGATGGCAAACGGTGCAGATCCAGATCAGTGATCTGGATCTGCACTGTTTGCAAAGGCAGGGTATTTCCGGATTCAGCATGACAAGGGTTAAAACCTTCTGTTTAATAGAAATATCACACGTTTTAGATCCCAGACGCTTAAGCTAATGTAACTAAATAAACTTCAACAAACTGTAAGCAGTTGCAAATTGTCTGCTGATTATATTTGTTCATACACATTAAAACGACTGTTACTAACCGAATGTCGCAGCCAGAGGCAAAATCCATTGCAGAAGAGGCCTAGCCTATGCGTGATTTGACGTCAGTTCCAAGCCTGCTTGTGTTGAAATAAGCAGAAGCCAGTTTACAAAAACAATTCTTTGTGGGGAAAATACCAAGCAGTGTTGGTAATGCACGGTCGAATATCTTTACGAAAACACGCCTATTCAAACATATAGAAAATTTCACTTCCAAAACTGAAAATTTTCAATTAAAAAAACTCTGATATTTTTCATATTTCTGCTAAAAACATAGATTTGTGGGTCTAGTTCGAACCGCCTTGGCGAGGCGGTTCTAACGAGTACTCACAATCTATGTTTTTGAGCTGAAATAAGAAAAATAATGTTTACCCCTGTAAACCCCAGTTTTACTATATACATGTAAAAGTGGGGTTTAAGGGGGGTCAAACTTACATAGGCATGTCTTCGTGATGTATTGAGTATTGTAACGCATAAAGTACAAGTGGCTATGTAGATGCAGTCAACAATGACACTGGGACATGCTGTTTTTATCTTCAATATCAAAACGTATTTCCTTATCATATTTCTGAACATTGAACAATTACACTTTTTGTGTCAAAAACCACTAGATGAGTAGCAAACAGTGTAGATCCTGTTCTGCGACGTCCAGTTTGGCAGTCTGTCAGAATACTTAGGGTAAATAAGATGCATGTCAGTTTACAGACATTTCAGAATAAGCGTAACTATACCTAATTTAGTGCCACAGAGGCCTTTCTGTTATTTAAACTTCATCAGTGTGGCTAAACTCCAAAAGTTTGGAAATGAAACGTATGATGCGCATGTCTTGGCAAGCAGCAAAACATACAGAAAGCAAAATAAGCCTAAAAAGTGGATCCCGACTAATATAATAAGCAAGACAAGAAGGAGCTACAAAAGGAGTTTTGACAAACTGAGATGTCTCCCCTGTAAGTGTTTCCAATCATCATAACACTTGGCATGCTGGTTAACATTTTAGAAAATAAAACAAAAACGATTGGCATGAATGTCAAAACCTTTTTTCGGGGACATACATACATACATACATACATACATCATCACGAAAACACGCCTATATAATATTGACCCCCTTAAACCCCACTTTTATATAGTAAAACTAGGGTTTACAGGGGTATACATTATTTTTCTTATTTCTGCTTAAGAAGCGAGGCGGTTCTAACGAGTGCCCACAATCTATGTTTTGAGCAGATATATGAAAAATATCAGAGATTTTTATCTGAATATTTTCAGTTTTTGGAGGTGAAATTTTCTATATATTTGAATAGGCGTGTTTTCGTAATGTACATACATATTTACCACTTTAGCCGATGCTAGAGGGTGGTGGTGTATGTAGCCTCGCAAACTACATTGTTGCATATGAAGATGCTGAAACCGAGTTGCCGATTTTCGTTCTTTTACGTGTTCTTTGTTTACAAAAGCAACCTTTCAGATTTTGTTTTTCTTTTAGTGCATATGTCTTTCTTTAGATTTATAACCAAACTAATCTTAATTTACTATATTATATAATAAAAATGACCAATCTGATTAAAACCAAATCTTATCAACAAGACCTGGGGAAGACTAAATTAAGATCACCATCGAATAACCTCTGAAAAACCGAAACGTCTGTTTTAAGACTATATTAAGGCAGCTAATCAGATCATGTTTCACGTACCGCTTTCGGTTTGGTTAACAAAATGGCGGCTTTGGACAGAACGATCAAAAGCCTGTAAGAAAATAAACACTATCATCAGCTGCTTACTTTGACTGATGAAGAAACAAGGTTTGTTTTCGTTTGAATAAAAGAAAGCCTGCGGATAACACGGATGTTATAAAAAAAAAAAAAAAAAAAAAAAAAAAAAAAAACACGTTTTTCGGCAACGTCACGTGAATTTCTGTGGCTATAGGCTTTGATCGATCATCATTTTGAGTTTGGGATCCGTTAGTCGCTTACCTCTTAAGTATTTGTTAAGTATAGCAAAATATGAATCGGACACACTCGCACAATTTTATTTTCTGAAATTTATAAGCGATTTGCTGATTTGTCAGTGCAAAAGGTCAGTCGATGGTGACCATCTGTCGGTGTTCGTTAGATCCTCCTGTGTAGGATATGATAATTAGATTGTTGCATTACTAAACATAGCTCTAAATAAGAACGGTATCAAGATAAGTGCTCACAATATATAACCACAGGAGGCTAACCATAGAGGCACCTCCTGTGGTTATATATAGTGAGTACTCATTAGAAAAGCTTCTGCAAGGTGCCTCGAGTGAATACTCATAGGTGGGGGCGCTTCAAATTACACATATCACATGAGCCGCAACGTCAGAAAACAACTACGAAAACACGCCTATTCAAGTATACCGAAAATTTACAACCAAAAAAAAGGAAAATTATCACATAAAAAATGCCTATATTTTTTCATATTTCTGCTCAAAATATAGATTGTGGGTTCTCGTTTTACTATATAAAAGTGGGGTTCAAGAGAGTCAAAATTATACAGGCGTGTTTTCGTGATGATATCTTACATGTGCGCCCTGTGAAGATTCAGATAAGCCTGCACACTGGAGACAATTTGCATGAAATGTCAAAACTTGGACCCAGTTGTTCAAAGCTAACGACATCGTTAGTTAACAATTCGTTAAAATTTTCATCGAGTGATACGCAAATATGCTGGAATTTTTTGCTGAAACAATGTGAGTAGCTTTTACAGTGCAAAAGCTACTCACATTTTTTTCAGCAAAAAATATCAGAATATTGTATGTTGAATCCGCTAAAACAGTTAACGAAATGACCCTAAACGAGCTCGTTAAGCTAACGACGCTTTGAACAACTGGGCCCTGTTTTCTTAGAAAAATAAGAAAAATATCTCAAAATGTCGTCTGCTGAAAATTTTACCGAAAGTGCTGAGCGTTAAGCATTGGAAAGCTCTCATTCCATACAAGGATGTACTGGAAACTCAATGCATGCAAACACCATATTCTTATTGTGCTAAACCATTAATGAAATGTCAGTTATCCTGCAGTTTCTGCTTAAAATGCATTGATTTTACATAATTGAAGCTACCGTTGATGGTGTTGCCTCAAATAACTCTGCTCTTCAATCTGATAAAAAGTTTCAAACAAACAAAAAATGAAGCTGAGGCTAGAATTTGATTGCTGCACGCTTTTTAAATTGAACATTATCCCCGACGGCTTTGTCATTATGTTCATTTTGTGGAGTCAAGCAGACTATGTTTTGCTATTTTATTGTCAAAAAATTATATGCTGTTAAAAAGTAGTTTTACTGAACTGCGTCAAATAAGGCGATGGCGGTGTATTGCGATGTGTACAGTTCGGTTCACAAGAAACTACTTACATTTACATCACGAAAACATACCTATATAATTCTGACCCCCTTAAACCCCACTTTTATATAGTAAAACTGGGGTTTACAGGGGTATACATTATTTTTCTTATTTCTGTTCATAAACATAGATTGTGGGTACTCGTTAGAACCGCCTTGGCGAGGCGGTTCTAACGAGTACCCACAATCTATGTTTTGAACCAAAATATGAAAAATATCAGTATTTTTCATCGGAAAATTTTCATTTTTTGGTGGTCAGATTTTCAGTATATTTGAATAGGCGTGTTTTCGTAATGTAGTAGATTTTCTGCCATTTGAAACAAGGAAGACTACTTTTGAGACGTCCTGTTTGATTTCTTGCACACCAAGTCCCTTTTAAAACAAATGCCTCCCTTGAATGTGCATTCACTTCTCTTTATAGGAGGTATTTTCTTTTCTTTTTTTTTTTCTTTTTTTTTTTCTCGAAACGCACTGCAGCTATAAGCCGTCACAGAAGCTTATAGAAGTAGACATTAGATAATATTAGCCAGAGAGCGTGCAATTAGGAAAAAAAAAACATTGGCATATTTGAAAGGTAGGTTTCTGAAACTATTCCATCCCTTATTTGTAGATCATGAGCTAAGGATTCCCCAGCTAGGCCGAAGCCTGCTAGTAATTTTGCACACTTGTAAACTTGTTAGTGGCTTGCCGTTGGTATGTTGATATTAAGCCCAGAATGGGCTTTGAAGAGTAAGACGTATGTGCAAGAAAAAACAGCAAGCATGGTTATTTGTTACGAAATTTCATTATTGCGGAATTTTAGTATGCGGAAAGAACCATTTTTTTTCTTTTGATATATAGCACAGTCTCGTGAAAGACCTTAGAGGCAATAGGTTTCTCGTATTCAAATTAGACATATTTTCAACAGGCTCTTTCAAGAGGTAGTTCCTGTAAAGAGCTCTAGATACACTTGGTCGATTTTCCGCCATTTTAAGGACTTGCCCACCCCGCCCTCTCCCCCGCCCTTCGGGAGCAAATTATTTCCTTTAGGAGTAGATCCGTATCACAAATAAATAAATAGAAACCTACACGAAAACTCCTTATCATCACGAAAACACGCCTATATAATGTTGACCCCCTTAAACCCCACTTTTATATAGTAAAACTGGGGTTAACAGGGGTATATGTTATTTTACTTATTTCTGCTCAAAAACATAGATTGTGGATACTCGTTAGAACCGCCTCGCCAAGGCGGTTCTAACGAGTACCCACAATCTATGTTTTGAGCAAAAATATAAAAAAAATATCAAAATTTTTATCTGAAAATTTACCTTTTTTTGGTGGCAAAATTTTCAGTATATTTGAATAGGCGTGTTTTCGTAATGTATATAAAACACAATTAAGTATCTACATCTTTATAAGAAGTTAATCAAATTACACATTTTAAATGGTTTTGTACGTTAAAAAATAAAGATTTGAAGATTATATTTTACAACGAGGGGACCAGTGTTGTCAGAGAAAAGTAATCTTACAGGTTAATCGGGTAATGTCACCTGTTGTGAACAGACTCATTAGTGTATGAGAGTTGAAGGCAGTAGCCGTAAAACATCTGGTTAAATTATCAGTTGAGCATGATATAGGTAAAACAGATATTGGCTTCTCCATAATGCATCTGTCTGAAATGGACTAGTCATTATCTACAAGCTCTGGTCAAAATAAAAACACAGTCAAATGGCACAATTCTGTGACACTAACTTTCATTCCCTGTGGAGATTCTACTTTATTCTTCTTACTTGTATTCTTTTAATTTTCATGTGATAATAATTAACTAATGTACTGAAGACCTCATGTAAACATAGCCTGGATATTATGCGGCAGACTGCATGCCTAGTTGTCAACCCAATCATTGTTGATGGCTATGCTTCACTCTTTAATTGCACGACGGCGGTTCGGGCCTCAGACTCAATGACGGCCTCTTCGTAAAACTTTAACCAGTGGGTTGGGGCTTGACAATATGTCTTTGGCTTGGCCCGCCGTGGTTCAACTATTGGTTTTCATTTACTCTAGCATACAGTAGAATTAGCCATGAGTACTCGTCTTTGTTTATTATAGTGATTAATTTGATTTTTATGTTTTCGCTTTGATGCATTGACTGAGTTGGGAGCCTTTATGCGAACCGAATTTTTATGTATTTCTGTATTAAGAGTAGCATCGGGACCCAGGGTGAAGTTAGCTAGCTGTAAAAGTGCTTTAAACCGACCGTTCTACCGACCGTTCTAAGGCGATGGTGCCGGTGTTAGTCTTACTCTTTGTTGCTTTGTGGTTTATTCTACGAGGCGATTTGTTGTATGTCTTTCCGTGTGTCATTTTGTTCTTGTGTTTTTACTGTCCTTTTAGTATTGCGATTACCTCGCTTGGGGAAGAGAGAGCTAAGCTTAGTGCTTTTCGTACGTTTGTTCGGTTTGTGCTTGTTTAGATTTATCGGTTTCCTCTTCCTCTTAGGTCTGGGAAGGGCTGCGGTTTGTGATTGTGGCACTCCCTGGACTTTCCCTTACCTTTTTTATAGAATGTTTCCAATCATCTTATATGCTGTTAGCTTGTACGCTTGTAATATTGGGATACAGGGATATATAAGTCTGGCGACTTTTTTCTGAAACCATTTGTATGTTAGCATCAGGTTGTATTTCATATAGTTGTTGTTTCATGAGATTGGTACAAATGAAATATGTTTAAACCAAATACGCATACATACTCGCACGAAATATCAAATTCTATTTCCTTTGAAAAATAAAAAATAAGTCAGAACACTGCTTATGTTATGACTGGCTCTTAAAGGGTTGCTTGTTCAAGGATTTAAAGAAAATCGATTAAGCCGCGACATGAGCTAAAATTCTTACTTCATGACATGTGCGTCCAGCCAAGACTCTGACCAACCTGCGAATCCACGCAATCTGGTCAGTCTTTGCTATACGCTTTGTGGATAGCCTATGAAGTACACACGGTCAATGAAGACGCTGATCAGGCTGCGCTCTGTAAAATAGTTATATTAAGATATTTTGTCTGTCACACATTAGAAAATATTTATATTTGAGACCTGGATGCCTTAGGTGGTCTTCAATTCTGAAAGACATATCTTCAAGGCTTATGCCTCGGGATGGATCTAGAGACCAAACAATAGGAAACTTTGTAAAATAATCTAATTTATTTCTTTTATGTCAGTACCTTAACAGAGTAGACAATGACCCTGACATTGATTTCTTATGACACTGATTTCAAGGTCATAAGATGACGATCATACCCAGCTAGCATTCCTTATAAATCTATAGCGGGCCGTTATCGGCCCGTCAGCTACCCTGACGGGCCGATAACGGCCCGCTATATATTTATAAAGAATGCTTACTGGGTAGTGATATACGCTTCGCTGACCTTTTACCTTGAAGTCTATTCTATTCATAACTATCACAGTTACGATATTTGTTCCACATGATGCTAAACTTTACGTATTAACCCTTTCCGCCCTTTAAGACTAAGGCAGATGTTTTTGCAAACCGTGTAGATCCAGATGTGACGGCTCATAAGGAGCCGTCTCATCTGGATCTACACTGTTTCCAATTCTGTTTTTGACTTTCGACTGAAATCCTCATTTGCATCTTTGGATGTGTCCAAATTCAAGAACGGAAGAGTCCACAATAGAAACTAAGGGATGAAAGGGTTAACATATTGACCAAATCTGTGACAATATCAAACCTTCATTATTACGTTCTGACAAATAATTATGATAAAACTCTCTTCTGAGTTCACATAATTTCGACAAATATCAGTCCATTAGTTTTGTGCACCCCTTTCAATGCGCATGAAATTGCACATACTGACTTTTTATGCTGTTTTCGTCTCCTACGACGCACACATAAGACTTTATAAAACCGACTGAGGCTTATATCCATTAACACTTCGCAGTCCGGACAAAATTCCAAAATTTTCAGCAGGCGACAAGTTGAATTTTGTTTTCTTCTTATTTTTCCCAAAGACATTATTTGACATTTCATGCAAATTGGCTGTAATGGTGAAAATTGCATGAAATGTCAAATCATGTTTTATTGTTGTTGTTTTGTTGTTGTTTTTGTTGTTTTTATTGTTGTTTTGTTGTAGTTGTTTTTTGTGTGTGTGATTTACCAAAATTCAACCCCAAAGCTTTTTGGTTCTGGAGAAGAAGATTTTCAACACTTTTACCAATGGCGGCTATCTTGTTCAATTGCGCGGGACCATTTGAACAAATTGGCAATACCCTTTCGACAGAAGACCCATGTGAATTCTGGTGAAAATTGCTCAAGCGGGTTCAGAGAAGAAGACATTTAAAAATTACACAATTTTATACATGTATATAGCCCGGTGGCAAGGGCAGATAACCTTCAAGGAACAAAATTTTGATTATAACTAAAATGTATGACTACTTTAATCACACATTGTAAGTTTCAGCCATTAATCTTTAATACATTTTGAAAAAAATGACTATATAGCACGGCAAATTTGACCTTGCCGTAAAAAGGTCAAAGGTCAACTAGGCTCATCATCTGAACAAACTTCGTAGAACTTGAGTCCATGATGCTATATACCAAGATTCAGCCCCAAAGCTTTCTCGGTTCTGGAGAAGAAGAGTTTTAAGTGTTTTTACCATATATGGGCATGGCGGCCATCTTTTCGATGGCGCGGAACCATTTGTATAAATAATCAATCCCACTTTAACAGAAGGCTCCACATGAAGTTTCAAGAAAATTGGCCCAAGGGTTTCAGAGGAGAAGTCGTGCAAAGATGTGGACGGACGGACCTTGGACGGACGGACGGACGGACAATGGACGACGACGGACGGCAAGTGATCACAATAGCTCATCCTGAGCCTTGCTCAGGTGAGCTAAAAAGGGACCTTATGGTTTTCGTGTTTGTGGTTCTTCGAATGCGAATGCGCAGTCACCAGTTTACATTAGGCTACAGACGTGCGTTTTGCCTGAAAGTTCCTCACGGTCTCTACAACATGTTTGCGAACAGCAAAGGCTCTAGCAAGACTGAGCTTATGTGCAGGCTCGGCTTAGCGTTTGGTGGTCGCCTATGTGACAAGTACCCTTTCATTGTGTGCTGGCTCCTTTATACATCGCGCGACCCACGTGTGTATGTAGGAGGACAGCACAGAAGTTTATTTTCTACATTATGAAAACATGCCTATTCAAATATACTGAATATCTTACCAGAAATAATAATTAGAAATTTGAGAAAAAAAAATCTGATATTTTTCATATTTCTACACAAAACATAGATTGTGGGTACTCGTTAGAACCGCCTCGACGAGGCAGTTCTAACGAGTACCCACAATCTATGTTTTTGGGCAGAAATAAGAAAAATAATGTATACCCCTGTAAACCCCAGGTTTACTATATAAAAGTGGGGTTCAATGGGGTAAGAACTATATAGGCATGTTTTCGTGATGTAATCGATAGCTGTCTATACTTTTATCGATATAAAGAACTATTATACGAGGAAAGTCGGTTTATTCTGCAAATTTCACGTCGCTGTATATGGCTTATCTCTGATTGATATGAACCTGCAACAGCACCTCTAAGAATATACGATGTTAAATTTGTCTCATTCAGCAGTTTTTGGCATTTTTGACTTCTTCAAAGTTTAGGGCAAGACGAATGAGCAAGCACATTACATAACCAACAAAATGGATGTGCACCCAGTGAAAACTCAGATCAGCTTGGGAATCCGCCCACTGATCAGTTTTTGCTGTGCGCTCAATGGGTAGCTAAGGACCCAAGCTTTCTTCATGCGGACAGTGAAGACTCTATCCGCCTGGACTGATGCCCAAGCTGATCTGAGCCTTCGCTAGGCGCACATATCATTTTATTGGTTTTGTCATGCGCTGGCTCAGTTATAATAAGGAATTAATGTGTTCGAATATTTGGAGTAAATGCGATATACCAAGAATATCGTTTGACGTTCTTACGGTTTAGGTAATTCTTAAAGGATTTTAGTGTTTCTTCTTTGGTGTATTTTCACTTCATTTCACAGGTTTCTGCTGCGGTAAGCTTCTCCTACTCGATGTCCGCGGTTGTCTTGCTTCTCAGGTCATGATTTTATCAAGGCTGTTTAAATGTATAAAATCATTAATAGTTTAGCACCAGACTATATTTGTAGGTATATGCTACCGCTAGCATCTGAGAGAACTAATTATAAATTTCAAATCGTGAATGATATAACTGTTATGAAAATGAAGAACAGAGCGTTACTCTAAATTGTTTTGTCCCTGTTCTATTACTTTGTAGAAAAAGAATACTTTTGTCAGTTAGAAATGTCGATTCTCTACGTGCTCTAAAGCAAGCACTTAAAAGTTCAGTTGTAGTAATCCTGTGGTCCTAAGTCATTTTATAGGCAGAAAGACGCCACTGTCACTGCCGATTAAGGTATAAGTACAATAACCAAAATAATGATTTATTTAACAATCGTTATAGGTCAACCGCTACATGTGAATGCAGCTTCGAAAGAGAGAATGTTGAGCACTACTTCTTTGCACGTAACAGATTTGCACAGGAGGGAACAGACTTGTTTCGAGCTACATACCAGTAAAAAACAGAATGGCAACACTGTAGATCCTGATAAGTCTTCTCATCTGATATTTACTGTTTGCGCAGTTTTCTGGTTCGGTCTGCTGGGCTGAAAGGGTTAAACACAGAGATCTCATTTACCACACAGCACAACCCAGCTGTCAAGCCTTTCAGAGACGTTTATAATAATCATTTCAATATGATATCTCTCACTATACAATTTAAAACGGTCAAAATGGTTTATATTCCAAACATATTCACACGACATTTTAACCAAATCGAAGGCATTTTTATAAGATTTGAAAACCAAATTCCGCTTTCATGAACTGTTTAAAGCTAGCCTACTCAACGACATCTGTGACCGCACTAGGCATAATAATCTCAGATCGATGAAACAATACTGTAACAATACTGAGGACAGACAGGCCTTGGCAAACGATGTTGAGCCAGATTAAACGCCGCAGGACGCGGCGTCCGGTCAGAACATTATTTGTCAATCATCAAGGATTATTTAGATACAGTGACAAGTAGTAAAATAGATTCGTGTAAGTTTAAGGACAAGTATAGTAAGAAACTAGGGTGTCCCAATATTTAGCAAGCATTGAACAAACTGAGAATTATCAACATGCACGAATCAACATGCGCGAGGACTCCCGAGAAAATCAAACAGTTAAACCATTAAACTTAATGTTAAGATCCGCATTGCACATTTATAGCAACCACACTCTGACACTGTGTTACTGGAAGGGGAAATAAAACTGACTGATTGCTGGATCCGCTGTAATCTCAGATTGTTTGATAAAGTTCGTTTCTTCTGGATGTCATACCATAACAGTATTTTGCATCGGGTAATTAAGGGATCTCTAAATTGAGCTATGAATGCAGGATCTCCAAAGAAACAATTCTGTGGAAATTGTTTGCATTACTAGAGGAAAAACTTTTAAAGCAGTACATGTTCTAGTCTCATAACATTTTAATATTATTATTATTATTATTATTATTATTATTGATATAGACAGCTTTGAAAAAGTGGGGCTATACTGGATTTGCCTTGTGCTTCCGTCATTCCTTCCGTCCCAAGAATTGTAAGGGTTACAAGGTTAAAACTTGGTTCGCACATTTCCAGTGGGTTGATGTATCATGTGTACCGGAATCAGAGGCAAGGGCCCATAACTCTTGGAGTTACATCCCTTGATAGGTTTTCAATTAACCATTAATGAAAAGTTACGTTACAGATTTCTCAGGAAGTATGAAAGCTGTAAAGACAATGGGCTGATGTATCGTGTATACTAGAATCAGAGCCAAGGGCCTATAACTTGGAGTTATATCCCTTATTAGGTTTTACAATTTGCCATTAATAAGAAATTTTCATCACACTTTTCTTAAGAACTCTAAGAGTTACAATTTACAATTTACCATTAATGAAGAATTTTCATTACAGATTTCTCAGGAACTATGAGAGCTGTATAGTTTAAACTTATTACACACATGGACAATGGGCTGGTGTATTTTGTGTACTAGAATCAGGGGCAAGGGCCTTTAACTCTTGGAACTACTTGATAGGTTTTACAATTTGCCATTATTGAAACATTTCGTCACACTTTTCTCAAGAACTGTAAGGGTTACAAAGTTGTAACCTGGTACTCACTACGACAGTGAGTTGATTCTACTGACCGGTGGTTTATTCTACTGACCGTTCTAAGGCGGTGGTCCCGGTGTTAGTCTTACTCTTTCTTGCTCTATGGTTTATTCTACGAGGCGATTTGTTTCATGTCTTACCTTGTGTTATTTTGCTCTTGTGTTTTTCAGTCCTTTTACCATTGCGATTACCTCGCTTGGGGAAGAGAGAGCTAATCTTAGTGCTTTTCGTACGTTTATTTAATTTGCGCTTGTTTGGTTTTGTCTGTATCCTATTCCTCTTGGTGTCTGGGAAGGGCTGCGGTTTGTGATTGTGGCACTCCCCACTCCCTGTACTTTTCTCTTACCTTTTTTATTATGTATTATGTATTCTGGCATCAGGACCAGGGGTCTATATTTTTTTGCAGATAAATCCCGTTATAGGTTTTACAATTTGCCATAAATCAAAAATTGATAGGTTTTACAATTTACCATCAATGAAAAATTTTCGTCATAGATTTCTCAATAACTATGAAAGCTGTAAAGTTGAAATCTGGTATACACACATGGACAGTGGGCAGATGTATCGTGTATACCAAAATCAAGGCCAAGGGTCTATAACTCTAAGAGTTACATTCCTTGATTGGTTTTACAATTAGCCATTAATGAAAAATTTTCATCACTCTTTTCTCAAGAATTGTTAGGGTTACAAAGTTGAAACCTGGTACACAAAGGACAGATTTATTGTATATACCAGAATCAGGGCTAAGGGCCATAACTCTTGGAGTTAAATCCCTTGATAGGTTTAACAATTTGCCATAAATGAAAAAAAAAATTATTACAGATTTCTTAGGAACTATGAAAGCTATAAAGTTGAACTTTGGTACACACAATGGACTGTTGTATCGTGTATACCAGAATCAGGTCCAAGTGCCTATAACTCTTAGGGTTATATCCCTGGTAGGTTTTACAATTTGCAATTAACGGAAAAAAAATGTCGCATTTTTCTCATGAACTGTAAGGGTAGCAAAGTTGAAACTTGGTACTCATATGGACAATAGGTTGATGTATTGTGTATACCGGAATCAGGGCAAAGGGCCCATCTCATGGAGTAAAACCACTTAATAGGTTTTACTTTGCCATGTTACCATGTCCCACAGTGATGTTATCTGGTAAGTATAATTCAAAATTTTTCAACACTGTGGGTATTTCTCCTCTGAAAGCGCTGCAGCAGGGCTATAGTCAGATGCTCTGATAGCTCTAGTTTCATTTTATTTTATTTTGTGATATTTTATTGACTGCCCGTTTACTCGTCTTTAGTTAGGATCTTTGTGTTTCTACTAGTTTGCCTGTTCTTTTCGGAAAAGTGTTGTTTTGTGTTGTCCCTTTATGTCTCAAAATATTCTAAAGTAGAGACCCTTAATGTAAAAATAGAAAATAGCAATCTGTTTATGAGAAAGTAGAATGAGCTAGCGCATGACAAAACCAACAAATGGCATGTGCGCCCCAGCGAAGACTCAGATCAGTCTGGGCATGCATCCAGTCTGATCAGTCTTTGCTGTGCGCTCATTTGGTAGCTAAGGACCCAAGCGTTTTTCATCTTCGTTGGGCGCACATGCTATTCTGTTGGTTTTGTCATGCGCTGGCTCAAATGAAAGGGTCCAACACCGCTCACATACCCTGTCAATATTCAGTGGAACTCTGCTTTCCGAGGCGGATCCTCTGTTTCAGTTGTTCTTTGTCTATCTGTCGGTGGTTTCATTATGTGGCGTTTGTTTTGTCAAAGGTTGTTCCTCATCTCTCCTTCTGTTGGTGCCTGAGGAAGGCTGAGCTTCGTGATGTTGGTATTTCCTTAGTATCTTCACTTATATTTTCACAAACAATTTATGAGCCAAACAGGCCCAACGGTCCTGAAAATTCAATAACGTCACACCTTTTTGTCAAAGAAACGGACAACCCTTCTCTTTTCGTTGATTTTCGATGTCTTTAGAGGGATTTGGAATTGAAAAAAAAATAATAAAACTTATGGATGTGCCTCGTAAATGAAAGTAAATACTATTTGGCTCATATAAGTGATTACTGTGGGACGTTTTCGAGATACAATTAAATAGTAATTGCTCCAAATTGGCCAAATTTGGAAATCGGTATCAGTGAAATAGTAATTATTCATACTTACGTTTTTGTAATGAGTTTATTTGTAAATTTAGTGCTGGTTTGCATGCAACAATGATTCTTTAAACAGAAACAATTAGGAGAGGAGCCTACTTTGGCAATTTCCTTGATAACATGTTATTATTTTTGAGAAATAACTTCGTTACACCGAACCGTAATTAAAAGGCCGTATAAAAAAGTCATGGCGGCATGCAATTTAACAATAAGGAAGACGTTAATTTATACGGCGTACAGCCAAACAGTGGCTTTAAAATGTATGGATATGTATTCCAAATCAGATTATACATCCGCACAGTCTGATCAGGGCCTTTGTTGTCTGCTTACAGAGCCATTGGATGCTGTTAAAGCACCATCAAGTATAAGGGACTGTGTACCTTTGGTAGATATTTTAAAATTTCTACAAGATAACTTTTTTATTCCAGTTGTGCTTTTTTGCACTCCAAGTCCCTTCTGAAAGGTGTGCTCTAAAAGATAAGAATTTGTTCTTTCTTTTTAGGACAGACCCCTTTTCAGAATGAAACAACTTTAAGAGTTGTCTTCTTGAACGTGTATCATTCCCCATAAATGACCTGGTCATCATGAAAACATAGCTATATAATTTTGACCCCCTTAAACCCCACTTTTTTTTATAGTAAAACTGGGGTTTAGAGGGGTATACGTTATTTTTTCTTATTTCTGCACAAAACATAGATTGTGGGTACTCGTTAGAACCGCCTCGCCGAGGCGGTTCTAACGAGTACCCACAATCTATGTTTTGTGCAGAAATAAGAAAAATATCAGAATTTTTTATCTGAAAATTTTCAGTTTTTTGGTGGTGAAATTTTCAGTATATTTGAATAGGCATGTTTTCGTAATGTAACGCTGTGCATAAGCGCAACATGATCTGAGTACTCCAATTTATTATCCCCTTGTAGTCGGGTGACCCGTAAAAGGGTACTTGGCAAACAGTGCAGACCCAGATCAGACGCCGCAGAACGCGGCGTCTGATCAGGATACCCACTGTTTGCAAATAGTTAAGCCATTTTTCTCTCAGAATATGTACATCTCATAGCCGGGTTTACCTAAAATTGAAATTGGACTCTTCCAATATATTGTGTGGAAGAGTCTATTCCGTATACAATGGGTTATATGCTCGGAGACATTTTAGCTTGATAGGGCTCGTTTTATCTTCACTTTAACGGACCAATTTCAATAATTGCTCAGGGCGATCCGAGACCGTTTAAATTTCTTCTCATTTGTCACGTTTGACATAACGATAATCCGTATTAATTAGACTGCGCAATTTAAACGGAGCACACGCATTGCACATTAATTAAACGTAATGCTAGCAATAGTTCTGTCTTGATATTCTACTGTCCTGATTTGGTCTTTAATTTTGTAAGTAATATACCTACCACTTTATTGTGTATGAAAGCGAAAGACAACAGGCCTTTAATAAAATAAGACAGAATTTTTTTCAACAGCGCAGGGATTCAGATGAGATGATAAGCTTTTTCGCATTACGTTTTCTGTCACATATACATTTCAAGGTTTTAACACTCTTTAACCTAAATTATCAGATAAAAAAGTGATATGGTCTATTATTTCTCTCAGAAATAAGATCAGACACTCCATTTAAATTGGCTTCAAAAGAGACAATTTGAATATATTGTATCACGAAAACATGCCTCTATAATTTTGACCTCCTTAAACCCCACTTTTATATAGTAAAACTGAGGTTTACAGGGGTATACATTATTTTTCTTATTTCTGCTCAAAAACATGGAGTGTGGGTACTCGTTAGAACCGCCTCGCTGCGGCGGTTCTAACGAGTACCCACAACCTATGTTTTGAGCAGAAAAATGAAAAATATGAGTTTTTTTATCGGAAAATTTTCCTTTTTTGGTTGTAAAATTTTCAGTATATTTGAATAGGCGTGTTTTCGTTATGTCATCCATGTGCGTCCATATTTATTTTTCCAGGCAAACTTTCCAAATGCTCATGTGAGATTTTCCATGATTCTATATGTCTTTTATGTGTAACACGACTTACTCCTATGCATATGTCCGACCATCACGAAAACATGCCTATATAATGTTGATCCCCTTAAACTCCACTTTTATACAGAAAAACTTGGGTTTACAGGGGTATACATTATTGTACTTATTTCTGCTCAAAAAAAACATAGATTGTGGGTCTTCGTCGAGGCGGTTCTACCGAGTACTCACAATCTATGTTTTGAGCAGAAATGTGAAAAAATGTCCGAATTTTTATCTGAAATTTTCATTTTTTGTTGGAAAAAATTTCAGTATATTTGAATAGGCGTGTTTTCTAAAGCAAAGAGATTTTGGTGAACAGATTTTGTTAATTTTGCATCTTATCATTCAATAAAACCTAGCCTTTCTCTGGAACTGAACGGTGAATTATTTTGAAACTTACCTGACTACAAAATTGGGACAGTGCAAAGAGATGACTAAGTTTTGGTGACCTTCATCTTATTTTCAAGATCACATGGGCTGTGTGGTATTGTTAAAATGCAGGTGCCTAATAGGCTTACTTAACGAAAGTCTTCATTTTCTCATAATATATTGCCTAAAATATATCGTTTTAGCTCACCAGAGGACAAAGTGCCCATGGTGAGCTATTCTGATCAGTCAATGTCCGTCGTGCGTCGTCCGTTGTTCGTCGTGCTCGTGGTGTGTCAACAATTTGCTATAAATGACAACTCCTAAACTCCTGGGCAAATTTCAGTCAAACTTCACAGGAATGTTGCCTAGATGACTCACTACCAAAACAAAAGGTAAAATTGTTCATATGAATGAACAAGATGGCAGAGTTAAAATAGAAAAAATCTTTTAATGGCAGCTCTTCCTACATCATCGCCAGTTAGAATCAAACTTAAGAGGCATGTTGCCTATGTGTCTCACTACCAAAATAGTTAGAATTGTTTCGCATCAATGAACAAGATGGCCACCAGAGCTGAGAATAGAAAACTCTTTAATGACAGCTCCTCCTATAGCACTGGGCCAATTTGAATAAACTTGACAGGCATGTTGCCTATGTGTCTCTCTAGCAAAATAGTTAAAATGGTTTTGCTCTAATGAACAAGATGACCACCAGTGCAAAAAATAGAAACATCTTTAAATGACAGCTCCTCTTAAACTATTTGGCCAATATTTCTATCAAACTTGACAAGAATGTGACTCTATACCAAAACAGGTAAAATGGTTCTGCCCCAATTCACAAGATGGCCGCAGAGCGCAAACCAGAAAATCTTTAAAAGGCAACTATTGCTACACCCTTGGGCCAATTTCAATCAAACATCATAAGACTGTTTGTTTTATGATATATCTTGATACAGTTTAATAAGGGTCATATGCAGTCAGACCATGAAACTCAGGTCAACGATTTAGGGCTATCTTGGCCCTCTCGTATACTAGAAGCACTTTGGTTTTAAGGCGGTGGTCCCGATGTTAGTCTTACTCTTTGTTGCTTTGTGGTTCATTCTGCGAGGCGATTTGTTTTAAGTCTTGCCTTGTGTTATTTTGTTCTTGTGTTTTTCAGTCCTTTTAGCATTGCGATTACCTCGCTAGGGGAAGAGAGAGCTGCTAATCTTAGTGCTTTTCGCATGTTGGTTCCATTTGTGCTTATTTGGATTTGTCTGTTTCCTCTTTCTTTTGGTGTCTGGGAAGGGCTGTGGCTTGTGATTGTGGCACTCCCTGGACTTTTCTCTTACCTTTTTTACAATGACAATGACAATACTTTATTCATTATAAAGCCTCCGGCCCATAACATATATCAACATCAATACAGATTTTGGCGATGTCCAGTACTTGTACACACATCCAAATTTTTTTCAAAGCCAGGAACCATATTAAACAAACCTCAATGACCCGACCACCGATGGTTCAACCACCCTGGCCGACTCGGACCGGTCTTTGAATACCCCGAAATTTCCATCGGTAACTCCAGAAATGTCTAAGGACACCCTAGGGAAAAATATTTTATTTCGATAAAAGTATGTTGTGAGTACTCACTAGAATCGACTAACTGAGACAACTCCAATGTACACGCTCAACATACCACCAGTCAGCATTCTACGTAAATCTATATCGGGCCGTCATCGGCCCGTCAGGGTAGCTGACGGGCCGATGACGGCCCGATGTAGATTTACGTAGAATGCTAGCTGGGTCACCATCCTTTAGGAGATCGCAAAGACATCAATAAATTTTCTCCCCAGTTACCCCCGTACCCGACGCCAGAACCAGCACTAAGCGCCCCGAGCCGCCCACTTCTGGAATCTCAAGGATGCTCATGCCATTGAAGTTCGACGGTATACAAAATCTATTTGAGTTCTGTTTGTGCCAATACACAGAATAAATCAACAAGAGACTGAAAGAAAAAAGCAAACCTGTCGGTCCTCCGAGATGTAAAAAGTATCCTTTGAATCTGAAACATTTTCGCATATTTCAAAACACAATTTGTTGACTGGAAACGATTGATCTATAGCATTATGATCATAACTAAATCAATACATTTACCGCATTTCAATTACGTGCATGACACATATGTGCTTTCCTATAATCCAAGATGAAATACCTGTGAAGTATCTTCACAATTTGCCCGATTTTACCTAATTATAACAAGGTCAGTGGTTCAATTTTAGTGGTAATTTCGAAAAGGAAATTACGTTGCATTTTAATATTTGACAATACATTCGTTGTGTATTGCAGTTATATAAAACCTACTACAATATGGATGAAAAAGAATGAAACTTCTGCTGTAAATATTCCTTGACAAATTGTGAAAAACAGTAACCCATGCGGTAAGCAAACTGTCACAATACACATCATTGACCTGTTTTACAACATGCAATTTAGTTAAAATTCAGTATGGTTGTCCAGTTTCGTCATCACAAAGTCTCATATTATGTATAATTGTGTTATTTTATTTTGAGAGAGAGTCTGCATGCACATATAGCGAGTGCCCACCCATTCAATTCTGTTTTGATCTGTAAAACTGTTCAGTGTGGTTATCACAATATGATTTTATATTTTAGTGCATTTTATGGATATAGCTGATTAAAAACTACCCAGCTAGCATTCTACGTAAATCTACATCGGGCCGTCATTGGGCCGTCAGCTACCCTGACGGCCCGATGACGGCCCGATATAGATTTACGTAGAATGCTGACTGGGTAAGTACTGTAAATTGATTTTCTGAGGTCACACGCACTGACAAGGAATTTTGATGTAGAAATAGCCTTTCGACTTCAGTTAGTTTCATCATAGTATAAAACTTTTGTACCGTCGTATGTAATCTCCACACTGGTTTGAAATACTTAGATCTAAGATCAAGATACAGTGGGCATACCATAAATAAAATATTCATCTGCTTGACTACTGTGCTTTCGACATCCTTTCGAAAAACGTTTCCCGCCTGGTGTATTCTAAATTATCTTGTGATTGACAATTACTTATCGGGAACCATTTGTCTTCTCTGTTTCATGCTTTGTTTTCAAATATTTATCATAAAATTGATGTTACAGTAAAAATGGGTCTGATGGAATTTTTGGAATTGTTTTCCTGCACTGCAAATGAAACTCGAATCAAAAGATAAATATTTTTCAACGTCACGTTGAGATTTGAAATATTTATAGTGGTCAGCTTTTGGTGAATCATTTATACTACGACGCCAATTTTGGAGAAAGATATCTTTAATACGTTGTGTAAAAATAGAAATAAAAGCCTCACCGTTGCCTATGTTATCAGCAATCCAAACGTAACCAAAACCGTGTTTAGATAATAATGTTATAATATGGGTGGCCCAGGTCGTTTTACCAGCCTCGGTTAGCGCTCTTAACACTAGGATATCGATGAGCTGGCATTTGCGTTAATTTTATCCAATAGCTGACAGATTGTGTCGTGTAGGAAACGGCTAGAGGGAATCGGCCACATTCACCCAGAGCAAACATATCTGCTGTATTTTGCTTCACCCCAATGAAATGTTTACAAAAATTTGTTTGAATTTTTTTCAATTTCTTCTGAAACCTTATACCCAAATATTTCAGCACCGTATATTGCGATGGATTTTACCATTGAATCAAAGAGTTTAAAAGCATCAGGCGGATGAAAGAAACCAAATTGTCTTTGTTTTTTTTTTTTTGTTTGTTTGTTTTTTGTTGTTGTTTTTTTGTTTTTGTTTTTTTTTTTTTTTTTGTTTTGTTTTTTTCTGTTTTTTTGTTTGTTTGTTTTTGAAATCTAAAGATGCTTGAAGCTGCCTTATGCGCTTGCATGGCAAGTAATTCTTTTGTTTTGGTCCGTATAAGTTTTGGTGTAAAATACACCCCTAAATACTTATACATCGATAAAATTTCTATTTCTGAATCTTGGTAAAACTATTTTTTCTTTCATTTAACTATCCCCCCGTTTCTAAACACCTTAATTGTCGTCTTATTTAAATTTAATTTCATTCCTACGTAAGTTACAGATCTGGAGTAACATAATCATGAAAGTGGGTGGGGTAATTCAGTACAAAGCTAAAGTATCATACAAAATGTATGCACCTTAGCCTATAAACTGTGTGTCTCTTAAAAAAAAGTTGCCACATCCAGTTATACCAACTTCCATTTGTTGGACTAATTCTTCAGTTAGTATCCTGTTTTACATTTCCCTTTCAAGTAAGTCTGCAGCATTTCTTCCATGAAAACCTCTGATTTATATTATTTTTGCAAAGTCCTAGCCTATCTCTGGAACCAACACCTTTAGAAACTTGCAAGAATATAATGTTGGTAGGCTCCACATAACCCTTTTTAAAATGTATCAAGATATCATCAAAACAAACCTTCTTATGATGTTTGATTGAAAGAGTTTAGGAGGTGTAATTTAAAGTCGTTTTTTTTTTTTCAATTTTTAGCTCTGATGGCCATCTTGTTCATTAGAGCAGAGCCGTTTTAGCTATTTTGGTAGACAGTCACCTAGCAACATTCTTGTGCAGTTTGAGTCAGCAGTATTCTTGTGAAGTTTGATTGAAATTAACCAAAATGTTTTAGAGTTGTAATATAAAGATTTTTATCTGTTTTTGGTAGAGAGACACGTAGGCAATATGCTTGTGAAGTTTGAAATTGGCTCAATGATATAGACGGACTTGTCATCGAACGGTGGACAAAACATATGTTGAAGCCTTGAGGATTTAAAGATTATCCATCTGCTTGACAAAACGGAATATCCATCCGCTTGACTAATCGGATTATACATCTACTTGACTAAAAGGATTATCTATCTGCTTGACATAACGGATTACGAATTTGCTTGAATAAAATGATTATCTATCTGCTTGCTTTAACAAATACTCATCTGCTTGACTACTGCCCAGTCAGCATTCTACGTAAATCTATATCGGGCCGTCATCGGCCCGTCAGGGTAGCTGACGGGCCGATGACGGCCCGATGTAGATTTACGTAAAATGCTAGCTGGGTGTGCTTTCGACACCCGCCTGGTGTTTTCTAAATTATCTTGTGATTGACAATAACTTATCGAGAACCATTTGTCTTCTCTGTTTCAGTGCTTTGTTTTCAAATATTTATCATAAAATTGATGTTACGGTAAAAATGGGTCTGATGGGATTTTTGGAATTGTTTTATAAGAAAGCGGAACTCGTCGAAGACCTCCGCCAAATCCACCGACTCTATCGATTTTTACATAATTTGCAGCCATGTTTTTACTAAGGGAAATGGAAAATTTCTATTTTTAAACCGCTGGATAGAATTAATTTTTTGATGCTTAGGTAGTAGCGATAAAATGGTTTGATTGAATCGTGTCAAAATTAACAAATTTAACTGCTTCTTAGTAAAACGCCACACAAAAATCGACTTTCTGAAAGATGTCAAAAACAGAGTAAACGGATAAACCATCTGCTTGTTTAAACGGATTATACATGTTACTGACTAGATCGGTTATACAGCTCATTGACTAAACGAATTTTCATCTGCTTGACTAAACACACTATCCATCTGCTTAACTAAACGGATTATACACCTGCTTGACCGAACGGATTATATATATCTGACAGACTAAACGGATTATACATCTGATTGAGAAAACGGGTTTTACATCTGATTGGCTAAGCGGCTTATCCATCTGCTTGACTAAACGGACTATCTATCTGCTTGACTAAACGGATTGCACATCCGGTTGACTAAATGTATTATACATATCGTTTGGCTAAACGAATTATACATTTGATTGATAAAACGGATAATACATCTTATTCGCTAAACGGATTATCTATCTGCTCGACGAAAAGGCTTATACATCCGATTGACTAAACGGATTATACATCTGATTGATTTAAGGGATTATACATCTGATGGACGAAACGGATTAAACATATGGTTGACTAAACTGATTGTACATCTGATTGACTAAACGCCAACAGATATCCATTTTATGCATCATTTTTACACTTGGTATTCGAACACCTTAAAATGTGCAACCATACCTATCGTAAAATTTAAACATGCCCGTTTTACTATCTGTTTTTGTGTCTAAAATTTTCTGGATGAGTGGCAAACAGTTTGACAGGCGTTTGAACTGGTCTATATTGTTTGCTCATTGCCCTTTGTCCGAATACTTAGGGTAAATACGGTATTTGAATTTATTGTTCCTTGTGTGTTTCTGTATGATTTTTATAGGGAATGGGGTGAACGAAAGTGGGAGCCACCGTCCTTGGATTTTGGATCCGTCATATATGATCCAATACCAGCATCGCAAGCTTCTGCACAAACACACTGTGCTACTTACTATAGTCAAGAAATATAAATGAAGATACCGACTAAAAGCCACCATCACACATACAGCCCTCCTTAGGCACTAAAAGAAGGAGAGAATAGGAATAAATAAGGACGCACAAACAAAGAAGAACAGAAACAGAGGAACCGCCTTGGAACGATTGGTAGAAAACTACTGTGGGGCCAAGTAAAGCAAATCTTATTTACTATGGTGTTATAAAATTACTGAGCCAGGGCTCAGTATGGGGGTGATTGGGTGGTGCGATGGTGTCGTGTATTGTACGTCACCGTGGCGTCCAACTGATATTGGCTTAGCGTTGGGCAAGGCCTGCTTTCCTTGTAGCAGGTAAGGGTAGAGGGGTGTTTTTATTTCCTCTATCTGTTCACTTTTATTCCTGTTCCTTTTTCCTTCCTGTTCCTCTCTTTCCTCTCCTCTACTATCTCTTGTATCTCTTTTCGCCCTTTCTCTGGGAGACGACACGAAATGACCCACAAGGGCTGACTTGTCGTTAAACCCCAATCAATCCGGGCTCAGAGTTGCTTACAAATTTGCATGTGCGCCCAGCGAAGACAGATCAACCTGCGCTTCTGATCTGTCCTCGTAAGACATTTTGTGGTTACCCAACGATCCAAAGCGTCTTCAGGCGTACAGTGAAGACTGTGCAGAATGATCTGAATCTTCGTTGGTCGCACATAACAGTCTTGTTGGAAATGCTGTGCCCTGCGCTCAAATGATAAATTCTGGAAAGACTGATCCTTTAGAAACCAGCAACTTTGATTTTATTGAGTCTGTTTATGAACATTAATTTTTATCACCTTCTGGCAGACTCTGCAGACGACAAATGGATGCACTTTATCTTATTTTCCCAGAAAAAGTGGCTCTGACATTTCATGTAAAGTGTCTTCAAAGAATACTTTCTGCATGAAAAGTCAAAGTCTGTTTTCTGGCAAAAATAAGAAAAAATTTCAAAATGACATCCTGTTGACTTTTTACCCAGCATGCTAAGTGTTTATGAAACGTGCAACATTGCTCTCGCCTCCTAGCCCATTGGTTGATCGATATTCTATTTTTCTGCTGAATCCAAATGCGTTCTGTACGTTTCCATCTAAAACATGTTTTCGCATTCGCATTCGTGCTTTTATTTAACCCTTTCACCTCTGAGTTTCTGAAATGGACTCTTCCATCTATGAATTAGGAAACATCCATTGTTGCAAATAGGGGTTTCAGTCAAAAATCAACAATGGCAAACTGTGTAGGTCTTGATGAGGTGGCTCATGGACCGTCTCATCTAGATCTGCACTGTTCGCAAAGGTATCAGCATTTGTCTGCAGGGATGAAAGAGTTAATTGCTTTATTTAACCGTTGTCCTGCTGAATAAATTAAGTCACACCCATTTCTGATTTTTTGCCAATCAGATTACTTGATGAAGGCTTATGATATATATCACATACTTAATGACAAACATTGCAGATCCAGATCAGTTGGCTCCTTCAGAAGCCAGCTGATCTGGATCTACACTGTTTGCAAAGGCAGGGTATATCCGGGTTCAGCAGGACAAGGGTTAATTGAATAGTTCCGTGGATGTCAAATGTGAAGCATTAAATAAATATCAAATCATAGAAATGTATGTGTAATTGTTTAAGTCGGATAATGTACGTATCATGTAATATGCAAACCAGGCAATCAATCTTTTGAAAAACTTGTATACATTCTGATATCAAACTTGGCATTTCACTGGAATTACTTCTGCGCATTTCATTCGAATGATTATCCAAGTTCATGTTTCAGAAAACTATAAGAGCATTAATGTGTCCTTCTCTATCGTTGCCTCTATCAGACTGAACTTGAAAAATGGCGTTTGCCTTTTCCACTAGGGAATCAAAAGCAATTTGTACAATAATGTTGTAAAGAGAAAAAGAGAGAAAATAATATCCAGTGCGTTCAGTTTTTATGTTACTTTAAGACAAAACAGATTTTTCTTTGGCTATTGATGTTACGACATTACCGTATTCACCCTAAATATAGGGACACCTTAATTCCTTAATATATTTGTCCTAAAATTTGAATATGTCCGTTTCACTTATTTATATGTATAAAACTGCTGGATGAGTTATAACAGTGTAGAACCTGAATGACGCCACGCTCTGCGGCAACTGGTCTGAGTCTACATTGTTTGTTAGTCATGACGAAAACATAACTATATAATGTTGACCCCCTTAAACCCCAATTTTATATAGTAAAACTGGGGTTTACAGGGGTATACATATATAAGAAAAATATTAGAATTTTTATCTGAAATTTTTCATATTTTGCTGGTAAATTTTCCAGTATATTTGAATAGGCTTGTTTTCGTAATGGCCTACTGTCACAATACTCAGGGTATATACTTTATGTCTCTTACGTGAATTCTATGACTATGAAGCCCGTTTTAAATAAGTTTATTTTATCAGTATATGGCTCACGTTCAGCTACTCTGTTTATGCCAGCCTTATACCAACAACAAAGGTCAAGGTCACAGACCAAATAGCGTAATCAGGGCTTTCGATATCTGCTTATAAAATTGTTGGACACTGTAGACTGTAATAGTATACGCAAACGCTCATCAGATGAGACTAGGCAGATGCGCAAGACCATTATTTGATCGGTCTAATATACATTTAACTCTTGCCATGCTGAACAAATTAAGATGCTCCGCCCACTTCTAATTTTAAGCCAATCAAATTACTTGGCCCGGGTTGTTGATACAAATTACCATACTAAATGACAAACAGTGCAGATCCAGATCAGTTGGCTTCTGAGAAAGCCAACTGATCTAGATCTACACAGTTTGCAAAGGCAGGCTATATCTGGGTCCAGCAGGTCTAGGGTTAATTTTTCTGGTGGTCCCAGTGTTAGTCTTACTCTTTGTTGCTTTGTGGTTTATTCTACGAAGCGATTTGTTGTATGTCTTTTCATGTGTCATTTTGTTCTTGTGTTTTTAAGTCCTTTTTGTATTGCGATTACCTCGCTTGGGGAAGAGAGAGCTAATCTTAGTGCTTTTCGTACGTTTGTTCGATTTGTGCTTGTTTGGATTTGTCGGTTTCCTCTTCCTCTTGGGGTCTGGGAAGGGCTGCGGTTTGTGATTGTGGCACTCCCTGGACTTTTCTCTTACCTTTTTTAATGCTTTAGCACACTGTATGCCAAAGCATTAGCTGAAAAAAGTAATACTTTACTTCTTTATCACAGAAAATAAGGCTTGCCATTTCATTCAAACAGTTCAGAAACATTTTAATGAACTGCCATTAAACATTACGGAAACACGCCTATTCAAATATATTGAAAATTTCACAAACAAAAAAGAGATTATTTTTTTTATAAAAAATTCAGATATTTTTCATATTTCTGTTCAAAACATAGATTGTGGGTACTCGTTAGAACCGCCTCGGCGGTTCTAACGAGTACCCACAATCTATGTTTTGAGCAGAAGTATGAAAATATCAGAGTTTTTTACCTGAAAATTTTCGGTTTTTGGAGGCATGTTTTCGTAATGGATGACAAGAAAGCGTATACATCACAAAGCGATAAAGCAGTAAAATAATTTTTCTATACGAATTTGCTCATTTGAGAGCTTCAAATATATGCAAACGTGCCATATCAGAACCCTGTTGACACATGCTGTCTCATTTGCAAAACCTTTCATGATGTTTTATTGTTTATATGTTAATCATAAAATGAAATATTTCAAAACTGGATTGATATAAAATCTGCATGTTTTTAAATGCGGGGCATTCTGACAATAGTTAATGTTCCCATAACAGAAAAACAGACCTTGTAATCATACACCTGACAGTTGGCTTTCTTGTCCCCGTAAGGATTAATGCCCCCGTAAGGAGAAATGGACCTCGTAAGTCATATTCGGCACTAATATTTCAGTCCCCCGAACAAATGCTTGGGGAAATTAGCATCTTGTGTATTTCAACGAAGACGTAGGTTACAGTACATCTTATTTGATATGTTAAATAAGTATTTCACAGCCCAAATGGCTGAAAATACCGTCATTTTGCACTGGAAAAAGGTCAAAACAGGAATATCGGACTATCCTTGTCCGGGTGAAATGTAATCAAAAATTTGCAGCTTGCTTTTTGAAGCCCACACCTATCTTTTCCGACGCAGAAATGAAAGTTGTTGGGAATAGCATTGTCTGATCTTTCAAAATATGTCTATGAAATTGACTAAATATCAATAAATCTGGAGAACTTACCCGTTTGTTGACATTTGCATGTCTCGTAAGTCATGGCCGGAAGTTCGCGTAAAGATTTTGAGTGCATAACCACCGGCTACCCCTTACGAGAATACCAGGGCCCAGTTGTTCAAAGCTAACGATGTCGTTTGTTAACCTATCGTTAAAACTTTGATCATTAAATATGGCATAAACACTACTATTTTTGCGAAAAAATATGAGTGCTTTTGCATTTGCAAAAGCTACTCACATTTTTCAGCAAAAATACCTGTGAATTAGATAATGTGCTAAGTAGAGCAGTTAACATCTTGACCACTAACGAGCTCGTTTAGCTAACGACGCTTTGAACAACTGGGCCCGGGTGTGCTTACTTGGCTTTCAACATACTCCAGAAAGTCTTTTTCCTGGCGCTTTACACAGAAGAAAAAAAATGCAAAGTTTTGTTATGACTCAACGCGAAACCTTTTGTCGTAATACCTATGCACCAAAAGTTTTATTCTATTCAGTGATTTAAAAAAAAAATCGAAAATGTCCATATTGCATACTAAAAACGGCTGCAAATCATGCAAAATTCGATAGGGTAGATACTTTGGCTGTAGGTTTGCAACTGGTTCCACTTGTTCAAAATTCCTGAAATTTTCACAATATCTTTATGGAACATCAATTATATTCAGTCAGCGAAGAAGCGCTAAACACATTTTAAAACCTCTCCAAAACTCTAGTTTACTATAGAAATTGCATCAGTCGGACCACTTTTTTGCCGTGAAATTAAGTTTACGGTATTTTTTTTTTTTTTTTTTTTTGAAAATAAAGCACAGAAACAGAAAAGATCTGTTAAGATAGTGTCAATCATTAATCATTGTTCCAGTAAGAATAAAACGCCAAGCGAAAACCGTCTTTCCAAAGGATGTCGAAAGCACTGTAATTGCATGCTGATCACACGTTTGATGTACTTTGGGTAAGGACGGTACGCCGACTTTATACATTTGTATTTCATCTCCTCCTTTCTAGACAGATTGACAGCTCCCAGAGCGATTTGTATAGTGGATTGTTCTAAACACATCTGTTTAAAACAGCGATGAATATTCATAGCTTTTAGATTTAGTACCCTCACAAGACATCTAGCCTACATTTCACTTTTAACAAATGTAACAATTAGAACAACAATACGGCTGTAAACTCGTAAACATGCGTAGAAAACAAATCCATTATTTGGACAGACTGCGAAGCCAGAGGTAGCCGGCGCGTGTTGCGGCTTCTGATCTGTGTCTGCACTGTTTGTCAATTACCGTCTGAGGGTCTCCAGACTGCAATGGGTTAGGAAGCTGCCTTCAGGGGAATTGGTACACCTCCAGGGAAGATAACGCTTTTAAAATAGTTGCACCTCCTATCTGGAAAGACTTTACACTGAGACGAATGAAGTTTCTTTCATTAAGACCAAAGTTTTGACTTAAAGAGGAGACCCCTTTTTGTGAAAAGGTCAAGCAAACAGGAAGTCATAAAAATTGTGTCCGTTTGTGTAAAAATGGAGGAAAGTCTACCAAGTGTGTTCAAATCTTTGAAACCATTAATTCCTGGTGGCTCAGCAAAAGGACATTGGCAAACAGTGTAGACCCAGATCAGACGCCACAGAATGCGGCGTCTGATCAGGATCTACACTGTTTGGATTATATACTTTTCTACGAACTTCTGTTATTGTTTGTATAATTAGACCAAGTCCATTCTAATAAATAGGTGAAAACCACTTTTATTACTCACGGAAATTTGCGACTGAACAAAATATAACACTAATTTGTCGTTCAGTCAAAGCGCTCTATTCTACTTGCTGTGCTATTGCGACATGTTATATATATATATATATATATATATATATATATATATATATATATATATATATATATATATATATATATATATATATATATATATATATATATATAGTAGAAGAGACTGAAGGAACTACGAGGAGTGCATACTAAGAACATGGACGCTGCCCATAGACACCAAACATGATGAGCTGAGACTTTAAAAAGTTGAAATAAATGTTAAAAACCACTGAATGCTGTGTGAGAAAACATACATTCTTACATGTGCGCCAAAAGCATGCGCATCCGTGCAGTCTGATCAGAGTAGTCTTCACTGTCCGCATGAAGAACATTTGCATCCTTTGCTATTCAAAATGTGCTCAGCGAAATGGGCGCACATCTCGTACGTTTCTGATGTTGTGGCTTCATTACGAAAACACGCCTATTCAAATATATTGAAAATTTCACCACCAAAAACTGAAAGTTTTCAGATAAAAATTCTGATATTTTTCATATATATGCTCAAAACATAGATTGTGGGTACTCGTTAGAACCGCCTCAGCGAGGCGGTTCTAACGAGTACCCACAAACTATGCTTTTAGCAGAAATAAGAAAAATAATGTATACCCCTGTAAACCCCAGTTTTACTATATAAAAGTGGGGGTTAAGGGGGTCGAAATTATATAGGTATGTTTTCGTGATGTATTTTATTCTGAAAATAAAAGGACATGTCTATGATAAAGTTTGAAACGAAATTGACTCATTTTAGCTGCGACGTGAGAAAACGAATTCTTTTTAGACTAGATCCATTTTTGGAAGGGACTCTAAAAGAATTTTGACTGAAGAAGTTCTATTCACCTTGAGATGAATGGAAACATTCAGGGTAAGGAAAGACAAATTTGTAAAAAAAAAAAAAAAAAAAAAAAAAAAAAATGTTTCCCCATTTTAAAGGGATCTACTCTGAGAAAAATGAATTTGCTCCTTCTGGAAGCCAATTTTCTCTTTCAGTAGATCCTTTTTAGATCGTGTTTGTAGCGCGTGAAACCAAACAGGAAAATAACACTGGAGATACCTTCCGGAGGCATTGCAGTCCCAAGGCACCTAAAGAAGAAGAGATGAGGAACATGCAGTAGTAAGACAAAAGGCAACGTATGAAACCACCCACCTACGCACGAACGGTGAAAAACTGCGACAGAGGAAACAACTTGGAAAGGTCAGTAGAAACCTCCTTGGAGACCAGTTTTACTTGATCGAAACCAACCATAATTCTGATGCAACTCCACCTTACGGTCCGCATAGGGGTCATTTACCTAATCCGTGAAACATCACAGTGAAATATATTATCACAAACACCGTGATGAAACAACGCAAACGGTTAAATTGCGATTTGAAGCCAGCACACAAGAAAACTACAAACAGGGCAGCGATTGGTCCGACCACAGATATCGATGGTTAGGCGCCAACGTACTAAAACAGATTGAGAAGAAAGCCGTAAAAGATATCTCCGTTGTAAAACATGGCGAAAAACATGCCAATATGCCCGTACTCACGTAGTTTTATAGTGGCAACATACTACGAACTCAAAGGCGTAGCGCTCATTACGCACATCACGCAAGTGTGTAACCTGCGTAAGAACAATAATATTATTTGCAATGAAGAGACATCAACTAGCATAAAATATTTCGCTTCTTTACCATAGGGACTTCTCTTAAAGGAAAGAATATGTCACTTCAAAACTAGGGATTACTCTTAAAGGAAAGAATTTGCTCCCAGGGAGAGCAAATTCTTTCCTTTAAGAGTAGCTCCTATTTCGAAAGCGAAAGCGATGCTTGGGAGAATTTGTCAAGATTTTTTCCCTTTGTGAGCGTAAAAAAAAAATTATGTTCTGGCTACGTCACATAAGCTTATGGACGTATAAAATGTAAATCAAGGCTAGTCCCGCTTCATAATACGTTAACAGCTTCACAAGTTGTTTTTTTTTTTTTTTGTTTTTTTTCTAAAATCTGACAATCTAACCATTCAAGTAGAATTGCAAAATTTAACAAATAAAACGCATCGATTATTTTTCTTTCCTGATTTAATACATTATTGTCAAAAGATAGAACTGCAGCTTTCTGGAATGCATCCAGTTGCAAGTTTCTTGACCTCCTTGGAAGTAAACAAAATCAGCTTTTGCAATTTAGTATTTATATCAATTACAACGATGCATTCATTCAAAACAAGAAAGGCTGGCAACAGAAAAATGAAAGAAACGTTGTCAGTTGCGACTGACATGACTACCATGAATGCCGTCTGTCATTTTTGTTTTAAATTGTTACAAACATTGGTATACCGACATCAATTTATTGACTGGGTCGTTTTAACTAATCCTTGGCAATACAGATAAAAATATGTAGATTGAAAACTACAGGGGCGCATTACGAAAACAAGCCTATTCAAATATATAGACCATTTCACCTCCAAAAACTGAACATTTTTCAGATAAAAACTCAGATTTTTTTAATATTTCTGCTTAAAACATAGATTGTGGGTATTCGTTAGAACCGCCTCGACGAGGCGGTTCTAACGAGTACCCACAATCTATGTTTTGAGCAGAACTAAGAAAAATAAGTGTATACCCCTGTAAACCCAGTTTTACTATATAAAAGTGGGGTTTAAGGGGGTCATAATTATATAGGCTTGTTTTCGTGATGGGCAATACAGATAAAATATGTAGATTGAATACTATTAATGAAGTTACCTATGAAAGGCATTATCACGAAGGGCGCCCTTCCTAAGGCGCTAGAAGATGATGAAGTAAGGAACAAACAATGAAATACCAAAGCAGCATATTTGTAATAACTGACAAACGTAACAAAGAACTGCATTGTTAGTAGAAGTCTACTGGGAACCTAACCCAGTGGGCACATGACGTTTATACAATGTCGTATCAACGTCGATGCGACGTCTTGACGTTTATACAATGTCGTATCAACGTCGATATAACGTCATTACGTTATACAATGCGGTATCTACGTCGATGCAACATCATAAAGTATATACAATGTCGTATCAACGTCGATGCAACGTCATGACGTTGATGCAAACGTCATGTGCCCACTAGGAAATGAATTTTACTGCTCCAAAACTTCACCTTTTAAACTTAAGGAATTTTGTTCGATTTGGTCTATTACTGAGAGATAATAAAAAATACAACATCCTTCAAGTCCGAAAGTAACACTTCCGGCTTCTTTTGTATTTTATATACAAGTTTGCGTTCAGAAATGCCCAATGAAGAGAGAATTAGATAACAGTGCCTATATCCAAATACGAGGCGAGTTTTAAAACACAAGCAGTTAACAATATTTACTGAGATTACAATATAATTTAAAGATAGAGTAGCTCCTTAGAAACAAATTCAGTTATTACCGCGCGTCTAGTCTGTCTACATGTTTTTTTTTCCACGCTGTATGCAACACTGACACCTAAACTTCTTGATTTCATTGAAAGAACTGTCTTGAAAGAAAATTCTCTTTACCTTGCTTGTAGAGAGAATCATGCTTATTCACTTCTGAGGATCATAAAAACTAACATTTGTGCTCTTATTCGAAAGTTTTGTGAGGCTAGTTCGTTTCTTCATGATAGCTGTATTCGGTTTGGTACTAAATTATACCAATTAATCATTGGTATACTTTTGGGTGTAAAGTCTGACCCCGTTATTGCACATCTGTGTCTGTTTTATAACGAAAGAGACTTTATGTTGTCCCTTTCTCAAAACAAATCAGGCAAACATTATTGAAGCATTCAATTCAATATCTCAATATTTGGATGACTTACTAGATATTGATAATGATTACTTTGAACAAATTGTTGATAAATGTATCCAAAATAATTTCTGTTAATTACAACTAAAACCCCTGATACCGGAGTTCTTTATCTTTATTTAAATTTATCATATCTACTTTACTACATCTTAATGACAGTCAATGAATTTGATATTTATAAATTTCCCTGGGCGATCTCCCTCGTGCTACATCCTATGTTGTATATATGTCTCAGTTACTACAGTATCTAATTAAGTCGGTGACTTAACTACTAACTGATGAACTCTTAAGCAGGGGTACATATATCATAAACTACGTAAAATGTTATTGTTGTTGTTGTTGTTGTTGTTTGTTGTTGTTGTTGTTGTTTTGTTTGTTTGTTTGTTTGTTTTTTTAACGTCCAAATATAACGTTGGTTTGAAAACACTTCTGAAATAAGGTATATCGGAACCTGAATTTTATAGCGACTTAGTCAATAAATCCAGAAAGATTGTTATGACTAAGTTCACAATGTGGAAAAAGTAAACAAAAAATAACCTTATAATTACATCCAAATCACATGTACATCCACATACCATGAAGAAAAACATGCAAAGTTTCATAATAATAGGTACAAAACTGTAAGAGGAGTTGCACTCACAAGAGGTACCGTACCAACTGTTTATATATAAAGGCTGAAAAATTACTTAGTTCACAATGTGGAAAAAGTGACAAAAATGATCTAACAATTATATCCAACCACATGCACATCCTCATACCATGAAAAAAAAAACATATGCAAAGTTTCAAATTAATCGGTACAAAACTGTAAGAGGAGTTGCGCTCACAAAAGGTACCCACTGCCTATATGTTGAGGTGAAAAATGACTAAGTTCACAATATGAAAAAAGTGACAAAAAATGTTCTAACAATTTTACCCAAACCACATGCACATCCTCATACCATGAAGAAAACACATGCAAAGTTTCAAAACAATCAGTATAAAACTGTAAAGTCTATATATTGAGGGTGAAAAAAGACTAAGTTCACAATGTGTAAAAAGTGACAAAATATGTTCTAACAATTATACCCAAACCACGTGCACATCCTCATACCATGATGAAAAAATATGCAAAGTTTCAAAACTGTATGAGGAGTTGCGCTCACAAGAGGTACCCATTGTCTTTATATTGAGGGTGAAAAATGACTAAGATCACAATGTGGAAAAAGTGACAAAAAATGTTCTAACAATTTTACCTGAAACACATGCACATCCCCATACCACGAAGAAAACACATGCAAAGTTTCAAAACAATCAGTATAAAGCTGTAAGAGGAGTTCCACTCACAAGAGGTACCCACTGTCTATATATTGAGGTGAAAAATGATTAAGTTCACAATGTGGAAAAAGTGACAAAAAATAATCTGACAATTATATCCAAACCACATGCACATCTTCATACCATGACGAAACGCATGCAAAGTTTGAAAATGATCGGTACAAAGCTGTAAGAGGAGTTGCGCTCACAAGACACCCAGGGTAAATGTTGACGGAAAGACGAACGGATGGAAGGACGGACGGACGGAAACTTGCACACCTAAGTCGCCCATGCTAAAGCAGGTGCGACAATAAGTCAACATGCTTGAATATTCCAGATTAGTGCCAAAACTATAAAACCAAATCAAAGTGTAAGGGGACTGAACACTCTTGGGTCTGTCTCTGGCATTTACGCAATAGAGACAGCATTACTGACACATTACGAAAACATGCCTATATAATTTTGACCCCCTTAAACCACACTTTTATATAGTAAAACTGGGGTTTACAGGGTTATACATTACTTCTCTTATTTTTGCTCGAAACATAGAGTGTGAGTACCCGATGGAACCACCTTGTCGAGGCGGTTCTAACGAGTATCCACAATCTATGTTTCGAGCGAGCAGAAATATGAAAAATATCAGAATTTTTATCTGAAAACTTTTAGTTTTTGGTGGTGAAGTTTTCAATATATTTGAATAGGTGTGCCTATATAATTTTGACCCCCTTAAACCGCACTTTTATATTTATATCGTAAATAAATTGGGGTTTACAGAGGTATACATTATTTCTCTTATTTTTGCTCGAAACTATAGATTGTAGTTTTTTTTATCAGAATTTTTTCAGAGTTTGGAGGTGAAATTTTCTATATATTTGAATAGGTGTGTTTTCGTAATGGTTCTGTTTATCTTTCTACAAAGGGATTCATTCTTGGAGCAAATTATTTCCCTTTTAGAGTAGACTCTTTTCAAAAGGGTGGAAACATATTTTTTTTTTTTTTTTTTTTTTTTTGGCAGAATTGTAAAATTATGTTTCCAGTTTTACACCAGAAAAGAGTAGAATTGATTTCATAAATATTTTAAAACATTTCATTTTTTGTCAAGCAACATATTTAAGCCAGTTAAATTATTTCCCTTTTAGAGTAGACTCTTTTCAAAAGGGTGGAAACCCATTTTTTTTTTTTTTTTTTTTTTTTGGCAGAATTGTAAAATTATGTTTCCAGTTTTACACCAGAAAAGAGTAGAGTTGATTTCATAAAGATTTTAAAACATTTCATTTTTTGTCAAGCAACATATTTAAGCCAGTTAGGGCATTTTAACGCCGGCCTCGGTGGCTCAGTTGGATTCGCCGTCCGACTGGAGACCAGGAGGTCGCGGGTTCAACCCCCGCCGAGGTCGGCAACATTCTTTCGTGGAGATTGATCATGAAATATTTTCTACGGTCATTCTCTCCCTTCCGCTGCTTCAAGAAGGGCAGTTGTCAGTTTCTGGCGAAAGAATGTGCACAATACGGGTTAACCGCTTAGAGGACTAAGCCTGTCCGGTAAACGTGTGGTTAGGTAAACTGACCGCGCTCGACATGACCCCACTGGGTTGACTGGGCCGTTAAACCTCAACACAAACAAGAGTGTTTTAAGTGATAAGCACAGCACTGCATTTAACCTAAAAAACAGAATTTTCAAACCGGGTGGTCTGGTTCCCAGTACAGGGAATATTTTACAAGGTGAAGTTGTGAATTTATTTTAGCCAATCAGTGGACTAGAAATACCATACATGGTAATTCTGTTGGTTGACTGGAGATGTTACCTCCTTGAGATCAAGAGACAGAATGACACTGTGCAACTTAATCCTCTTTTTTATAGTGCACTCCTGTCTTTAAATACAATGCAGTTTACCAAAATCACTTGGTCATTCATTCCCGTATTTTTATAAATCTCTGTTCAGTCTGATAGACATGGTTGACGAAGCTTGCCTGTCAAGTAATGCTTACCCAGTAAGCATTCTACATAAATCTATAGCGGGCCGTTATCGGCCCGTCAGCTACCCTGACGGGCCGATAACGGCCCGCTATAGATTTATGTAGAATGCTAGCTGGGTAGTTTCCTTGGACGCCTGATTACACTCCATTTATTTTGGGTCTATGTAGATTTGCCTGTGTGTATATCGGCTTTATGATTTTTCCGGAATGCGATTTTGGTATGTTGACCTCAGGCCCATTCGTCCAGACACCGCTTGCGTTTTCATTGTTTGAGGGTGTATCCATTCAAGCATTCGCTAACTAAGCATATGTGGTGTTCGATCCTAAATACTTGGTGGATTTCTGGTATAAGTGCAGTGTTATAACAAATAAATCGTTTGCCTAACAGGACGACGTGCATTAAGGATGCCTAAAATTTACTGAAAACTCAAAGTCTGTTAATCCCTTGACTTTCCCAGTAGTCATTTTGTGGAACGGTTGTAGTTCACGGTTTTGTACTCTTTTTCTGAATGGTCCCTTGCTGAACTAAAAAGAAAGGCATTAAAGTTTAGGAAACTGCTGTGAAGAAAAATGCCATTTTAGCATTTTCAAAAGCTTGCAACTCTTGTCTAATATAGAGCACAGCTGAATACCAAAAAGATATTGAATTATGTTGTAGCCTATGTCAAGATCTACATTATATATTAATATCTATGTGGTATCATCGTGTACTCTATACCAGCCAAGTGTTGAAAGGCACTAAAAATGTCACAAAATGGCATGTTTGCCTATTTTATCAAACGCGAGCCCCTATAAATCCTTATTTAGACATAGTAACCCTAAATCAAAGCCAAAACATGAATTGTAAGTCATTCCTCAAAACAAAAACACAATCAGTTTGATTCTGGCACAACTTCCATTTTTGACCATTTCTCATGCATTACGAGGGTCGTGCAAAAAGTTCTGTCACTAATAGGCTTGCTTAGTTTTATCCCAGGTATATTTTAAAATGCTTCACTGCACTTGAATGGTGTGTTGAATAGCTAACGATACCCGTTTATTTCGTGCAAATGGCTTTCCAACAGACAGTTATTTCAAACTGAAATAGAAGCGGTCATATACACTGACCAATTTACTTGTTACATTGGAACATGGACCGAAGACTGAAATTCGTAGCTATATCAAATGCCGCATTAGGCTTAATATAGACTCAAAGCAGATATTTAATGAATTGTGTGGTATATATGGACCTCAGACCATTTCAATGCGCACAATATTTAGGTGGGTTAAAGCTTTTAAAGCTTGGAAATTTTCCGTTGAAGATGATACCCGTCCTGGAAGGCCTAAAACCTCTGTTACCAAGGCTAACATCGCTGCTGTAAAGACGCACGATTGCCTGTCAAAGATATAGCTAGGTGTACTGGCATATCAAAGAGCAGTGTGCAAACTATTTTGAAAAAGCGTTTGGACCAGAGAAAGGTTTGCGCTAGGTGGGTACCTCATTTGCTCACTGAGAAGCAAAAGACACGACGCCTTAAATAAGCCCGGGAACTTTTGAAAACATACAAAGGCTGTAATAGTCGGGTTATTTCTAACTTGCTAACAGATGATGAAACCACAAAGCCACAAAGAAGGGCTGATAATAAGCAATGGAAGCGAAAAGATAAAAAAAAAAAAAAAAACGCCCATGTATTACCAAGAGAACCTAAGTTCGAAAAAGATGTTACACGCAATTTTCTTTAATTCAAGTGGGCCAGTCGTTCAACTGCCTTGTCCAACTGGTCATACAGTCACTGGCCGATTCTACAAAAATCCCGTACCGAAAAAAGTGAAAGAGTTTTACATTAAGAAACGACCAAGCAAAGGATGGTCAGGAGTCCACCTTTTACATGACAACGCCTCCTCTCATTAGTGTGAGGTTGTTAAGTCTTTTTTGGCTTCTGAAAAGGTGAAGGTTTTAAACCATCAACCTTATTCACCTGACCCGAGTCTCTGTGACTTCTTTTTTTATTTCCAAGGCTTAAGAAAATGCTTTCTGGAAATAAGTATACGTCTAGAAGTTCTCTTGGCAGCGCTTTTTATCAGTGTTTCCAACAGATACCAAAAGAAGACTATTTATATGCTTTTCGCGACTCGGTAAAAAGGTTACAAAAATGTGTTTCAGTAAAGCGACTTTGAAGGTTTGTAATAAAAATATGTTTGATAAAACGTAGCTCTGAAGTAATCCGAACCCAGTGACAAAACTTTTTGCAGGACCCTCGTAGCAATGTAAAATTACTGATATTGAATTGTAGAGATTACATAGCTGAGAGTGAACTTTGAGCCTACGAGTATATATTTTCCTCAAGGGGCCTAACGCATATTTCCATTTACATTTGATGAAAGGCTTGGATAAAGGTAAAATAATTGTAGTGATATATCTGTTTAGAAGGAAACTGGGCCTTAATGCAGATACTCCTTTTGTGTTTATAAACACAATATCTAAATCTATAGAAATGATGAAAGAACTTTTCGAGTAGTATATTCGAAGATTAATTTGAGATGTAGTCTCCAGAAGGAGAAGTATATTATTAACCTTGTTCAGTTATGTGGAAAATCATGTGATTACTTATTGGCACCAATTTGTTTTACACGCAGTAATGCAGTAAACGCTTTATCGGTCTTGAAATGATTCCTCTTGAAATATATAAGGACTGATCACAAACAGATTAAAGAGCCCCTGAGAGCTCATTTCATTGTTGCTATATCAGATCTGTTTTACAATATCATCTATCTAACATGATGGATAGCTATACTTTCCAGTAATCAAATTCTACTCAGTTAATCTTTGAAATGGGCCGTGCGTGTCTTCTGGCATATGCGAACATCAAAAGCCGAAATCAGCTTGCGCATCCGCACAGTCTGATCAGGGCCTTAAACATCTGCTAACAGGATCACTGGATACTACAGATTATACAAACGCGGAGCAAAGGCCCGGTTGAGACTTTGTGAATTCGCAGGATGATCCGAGTCTGCGCATTTTGCGCATGTTCAAAGGCATTTTGTCGCTTGACGCGGCCCCTTTGTGGGTAATGTTTACGATTTTTCTCAAGAAAGTTACCTCTATATTACATTAGACTCTCGTTATCTCGAAGTCCAAGGGTTTCTGTGAAATAATTCGAGATAGCCGTACATCGACATATCAGATTTGCAGAATTGAGGACAAAATGCTCGAACAATCACATTTCACACATGAATATGTGATTCCTGAAGTAAGAGACATAATTAAAGTATTGTGGTAAAGAGGAGAAATAGCAATTTCTCCTCTTTTCCACAATATTTTGTTACATGTTGTTAGATTTCCATGTTAAAACAGGGACCGGAAGATACACTTCGAGATAGGCGGTTATTCGAGATAAGCGAAGTCGCGATAACGAGATTCGACTGTATTATTATTTTGTCTTGTTTCATAATTCGCAAACTATAGTGTTGCATAAGAAGAGACTCAATCAAACCATTACGAAAACATGCCTATTCAAATATACTGAAAATTTCACCACCAAAAACTGAAAATTTCAGATACAAATTCAGATATATTTTTTCATATTTCTGCTCAAAACATAGATTGTGGGCACTCGTTAGAACCGCCTCGGCGAGGCGGTTCTAACGAGTACCCACAATCTATGTTTTGAGCAGAAATAAGAAAAATAATGTATACCCCTGTAAACCCCAGTTTTACTATATAAAAGTGGGGTCTAAGGGGGTCAAAATTATATAGGTATGTTTTCGTGATGCCGAGTCTCCGATTTTCGTGATTTTGTGCGTTCTTTGTTTCCAAAGGAAATCCTTTTGACTTTTATTTTGTTTATTGCGGGGTGGGGCGGTGTTGTAATATATTATTTGTTTTATTATTTTTATTTTTTTTAAATGCGCAAATGAGTCTCAGCATCAGATGGTGTACTTTCAATATGTGTGCCAAGCATATTACGATTTGTTTTGTCAGTGTTTGTTTCTCCTGTATTTTTCTCTCGGTGACTCTGGAGAGCTGTACTTTGCGATCGAGGCTTCACAATATATATTTACGCGTTGGTTTTAACACAAATTACATTAACCCATTTATGCCGAGTGCACTCTTCTACCTCAGTTCTTTGAACAGGTTTATTTCCAATATACGGGGTGTCTGGTTAGGTTTTATTATTATCATGTTTTGAAGGAATTTCTGATTGCAATGCAAACGGTGAAGACCCTAATCAGACGCCGCATTCTGCGGCGTCTGATCTGGGTCTACACTGTTTGCCAATGTGCCTTTTATGGGACGCTAGGCACAAATGGGTTAAGTTCATACAAATGTATACTTGTGAGTAGTCGTTTTTAGTCTATAAAAAGGCGCTTTTTTCTTATTTAGCCATGTCCAACACTCATTTTGTGCAACTCATTTTTGAGTCTGCTAGCGACAGCTAGCAGGCTCTATGCAATCGCATGGGGTTTTTTACTACGTCACAAGCGGATTTTCATCACCGCTATATTCATACGCGCACTACTTCTTAATCAGACGCAATGCGGCACTATTACGGCGAACTGAATGTGAAGCAGGGGAATTTTTTATAGCTTTTCTATTTCGCTAATATAACTGTAACTGAAATCGATTTAGATAGTGCAATTTGAAACACAGACTTCAAAATTCGGTGTAGTAATACACGCGCTACTTTTGTCAATCACCCCACGCCATCTTTGATGTTGTGCTTAGCAACGGAAGCTGAACGAAAAGAAAGTATCAGAATCTACTTATTCGATATTGAATATAGCAAGACATCAGGCATTTAATTCATTCCTCCTACATGAAATTACTTTATTCACACCTCAGTGACACGGAGTTGTCTGACGACTGCTGGCCCATTTATACGTTATGACCCTTCTTTTGTGGACATCGGAAAATCTCTTGAAAACAGAAAAGGGTAGGCATAGCTGGTCGGGCTAATCTGTTGATGCTTAGGTGAAGCACTATCAAATGACAATCAGTTATTAAAGCTAATCTGGTTTGAACATAGCCATTTCAAATTTATTTAATCTGCTCGTCATCATAATGTTGATAAAGATAAATTTATAAAATTGCACCAGAATAATCGTGGAGCTACATCAGGTGTTGAATATGTATGAACTGGAGCATATCTAGACTTGAACTTTGATAATTCTAGAAATTGGAAATTGCTGCTGGAGATACACTCATTTGGAATAATCAGGTGGTAAACTTCATTGGAAAATAAAGAGGTTCATTACTCCAATCACTGCATTGGCTTATATATGCAGATAATAAAATGGATTTTTTTTGTGAAGAAAGAAACAAAACAGAAGAGAAATAATTGTATTTAGTTTTTCAGTACATGGTTAGATTATTTATGTATATCTGTTTTACACAGATGCCTCAGTAAAGACCCATTCTTATTTATACATTAAAAGAAGTAGAATGCATTTCCATCTGACTGATTTTGAGAAATTAAATTGATAGTGAAAGCATGTAGTACAAAGTGTTCATGTTGGTTGTTTTTCAAGGAATAGTAAATTTTCTCACAAAGCCTTGTCTCTGAATGTAAATTTAATATTGGATGAAGCCACTGGTTGTAAGAAAGTGTGAAAATATGGATATAGAGCAAAATCCTGGTCCATCAAATCATATAAATCTAATTATGTAATTAAGTTAATGCCTTTTTTCGCGACACCGCCTTCTGAACAATTCAGAGTAACTACAGTTGCTATACTGGATGTACATTACTCTGTGGTGGTTCTGAATCTCTTTTAACTACACTTTTATTTAACTTTAACATGCGTAAAGTAATGTTATTATTTACCTGTATTATCAGTTAGATAACACACTTTTTGAATAAAAATTACTGGCATGTTTCTTATTTTTTTTTTTAAGGAATATATGTTGTGGATATTCATTAAAAGAGCCCTACCAATGAATGACCTTCTAATAAGTTCCAACATGTTTTTGTGTTGAAATTATAATGAACTAGAACATGTTTTTGAACAACACTATGACCCCAACTATATGGTTTCCCTTAAACATGCATTGTCCATAATACTGAAACACTAAAAATGGCTAACTTCAAAAGTAAGAATAGGATGGCCGAAACATTCCCATACAGAACTAGTATTTTTACCGCTGGGCGGCGAATAAATTCCAACCACAGTTTCGTCTGCCATCATAATGAGAGTAAAGCAAAATGCAATTGGCTATCAGTCAAGCGTCATCCAATCAAAATCGCGCTCTGAAAATGTCACTTTGTAGACCAGATTAAAGAATGTAACGAACACAAATAAGCGAATCTGAATAGAAGCGTTCATCATATCGATACTCCATCATGTGTATCGATACATGAAGCGTATCGGGATGCACCAATGCATCGATGAATCGTCCCACCACTAGGCGTAACTCAGCTAATATTTGGTGGACTGTAACCTCAAAACAATATGCCCTTCTCTACATCTTGGTCTAACTATAGCATAAATGAAGTTTCAGCTTGATCGGATATAAATTGTAGGAGGAGTTAACCAGAAACTAGAAGTTTAAAGAAATTTTCAGTGGTGCTTAACTCTGCTAATATTTAGTGGACTGTAACCTTGAAATAATATGTGCTGCTCCACATCATGGTCTAGCTATAAATGAAGTTTCAGCTTGATCGGATGTAAATTGTAGGAGGAGTTAGCCGGAAACGAAAAGTTTAATGAAATTTTAAAAGGGACATAACTCTGCTAATATTTGGTGGACTGTGACCTAGAAACAATATGCACTGCCCCCACATCTTGGTCTAACTATAAATGAAGTTTCTGCTTGATCAGATGTAAATTGTAGGAGCAGTTATCCGGAAACGAAAAGTTTAAAGGAATTTTCAAAGGGCTATAACTCTGCTGATATTAAGTGGACTGTAACGATAAAACAATATGCACTGTTCCACATCATGGTCTAACTATAAATGGAGTTTCAGCTTGATCAGATGTAAAGTGTAGGAGTTAACCAGAAACGGTGGAGGTGTTAGCCGGAAACGAAAAAGTTTTCTGACGGACGTTATAACCCGTAAAATAATATGTCCCGTTTTTCAAACAGGTGTATAATAATTCAAAAAAGTATAAATGCAAGAGTTATGGTTCTTGCGTGCTGCATGTTGTCTAATGCTGATTGATATTTACATGACCTTTCTTGAAGATATCTTGAACAGGTTTCAAGTTACAGAGCGGACACGATTTTGTGACGCATAAAGTTCCAAGTGAAATAACTCAAAAAGTTTAAATGCAAGACGTATGGTTCTTGTGCTCTGCATGTAAGATAATGTTGATTGATATTTATATGAAGTTATGTGGAGACAGCTTGAACCATTTTCAAGTTACAGAGTGGACAAGATTTTGTGACAGACGCCCGAGGGAAAAAACAATACACATCTCCCTACCCTAAAGGGAGGAGACATAAATATCAGAATCCTAGCTCAAGCGGGAGGGGGTATATTGCTTTTGGTGCAGATCTTATCAGCACTGGCGTCCCCATCCAAGGGTGTGTGTGTGGGGAGGGGGGGGTATATTTAGAACAGAATAGATTCAAAAACAGGCATAACTGGCATGCTAGGTCCAATGGGGGAAAAAAAAAAAGCAAGAGGACCATGATGGTCCTATATCGCTCACCTGAGCAAACAGCATTGCATACTTACTGTTGAAGTTTCAGCCAAGTTTACTGCTCTAAAATTTTTGTATAAATTTTATAACCCTGCACCCCAGTGGCCATGTTTTTTTCATCCATCATGATGGCTTGAACTGAATAGTGAAAGAGGATCACCAAAGGAACAATTCTGCTGTTATATTGAAATTGGTCCAGTGGTTTCTGACAAATAGATTTTTAAAATGTCTTATATAGATATATAGGGAAATTAAGCCCCACCCCCTAACGGCCATGTTTTTTGACAAATCATGACAGCTTGAACAAACTTGGTAGAGGGTCACCAAAGGAAAAATCCTGCCAAGTTATATTGAAATCGGTTCAGTGGTTTCTGACAAGAAGATTTTTAAAGTTTTCTATTTAGATATATAGGGAAAATAAGCCCCACCCCTAGCAACCATGTTTTTTGACGAATCATGATTGCTTGAACAATCTTGATAGGGGGTCACCAAAGCAACATTCCTGGCAAGTAATATTAAAATCAGTCAGGTGGTTTCTGACAAGATGAATTTTAAAGTTTTCTATACAGATATATACGGAAAATAAGCCCCGCCCCATGAAGGCCATGTTTTTTGACGTATCATGAGGGCACAATCTTAGTAGAAGGTCACCAAAGCACATTCCTGTCAAGTTACATTGAACTCAATCCAACGGTTTCTTACGAGAAGATTTTTAAAGTTTTCTATATAGGGAAAATATGCTCCGCCCCCTAGCCGCCATGTTTTTTGATGAATAATAACGGCTTGAACAATCTTGGTAGAGGGTCACCAAAGAAACATTCCTGCCAAGTTATATTGAAATCGGTCCATTGGTTTCTGAGAAGAAGATTTTTAAACTTTTCTATATAGATATATTTGGAAAATAAGCCCCTCCCAGTGGCGGCCATTGTTTTTTGACGAATCATGATAACTTGAACAATCTTGGTAGAGGGTCAACAAGGAAAGATTTCTACCAAGTTATAATGAAATCGGTCCAGTGGTTTCTGACAAGAAGATTTTTAAAGTTTTCTATAGAGATATATAGGGAAAATAAGCCCCACCCCCTGGCAGAATTTTTTTTAGACGAATCATGACTGCTTGAACAATCTTGGTAGCAGGTCACCAAAGCAACATTCCTGCCAAGCTATATTGAAATTGGTCCATTGGTTTCTGACAAGAAGATTTTTAAACTTTTCTATATAGATATATAGGGAAATTAAGCCTCCCTCCCCACCCACCACCCGGCGGCAATGTTTTTTTGACAAATCATGATAACTTGAACAATCTTGGTTAAGGGTCAAAAGGAAAGATTTCTGCCAAGTATTAATGAAATCGGTCCAGTGGTTTCTGACAAGAAGATTTTTAAAGTTTTCTATATATATAGGGAAAATAAGCCCCGCCCCCTAGCTGCTATGTTTTTTGACAAATCATGACGGCTTGGACAATCTTGATAGAGGATCACCAAGGAAACATTTTTGCCTAGTTATATAGAAATCGGTCCAGTGCTTTCTAACATGAAGATTTTTAAAGTTTTCTATATAGATATATAGGGAAACAAGAGGCCCACGGGCCACGGCTCGCTCACCTGAGTCACTGCAGACATGCAGATGTTATGCAACATTTTTCCAATCCTATCATCACAACTAATGAAAAGATCATCATTTGAGCAGTTCTTAGTTTTGAAGAAGAATATATGGGCCTGACAGTCAATGGAGCATGATCATTTGAATAAACCATCAGTCACATTTCAACAGTAGGATCAATTTGAAATTTGGTGGAAATTGGCTAAGTGGATTCTGAAGAATCATGATTTTATACATGTAAACAGCACAGTGGCAGAGAAATATAATAAATATAAACAAGATGATGGCCATCTAAGATTTCCAATCAGAACAATTTTAACTACTGTTGATCTACAATTCACTTGAATACTTTCAATATAAATGTATATGGCCCATACAAATGCATGGGGAAGCAAATTTGACCTTGGAGGTAAAAAGGTCAAACGTCAACATAGAACCATCATTTTAGCAATTTTGGTAGCTCTCCTGTCCCTCATAATTTGTGCAAAGATAAGGGCCCAGGGCTTATTTGGTTATGGAGAAGAAGATTTGTAAATTTTTTTTTAACCATTATATGGGCATGGCAGCCATTTTGATCAATGGACCATGCCCATTTTAGCAATCTTTCATTCTCCTGCCCAAGGAGGCTCTGCATGAAATTTGAGCAACACTGGCCCGGAGGCTTCAGAGGAAAAGTCATTTGAAATTATCAACATTTTTTCCATACAAATGTATGGGGCCCATACAAATGCATACAGAAGCAAACTTGACCTCGCCGTAAAAAGGTTAAATGTCAATGTATGACAATTATTTTAGCAACCTTGGTAGACCGCCCGTTCCCGATGATATATGCAAACATTCAGCCACTCAGCCACATGCCATCCTCGATTTTGGAGAATAACATTTTTAAATGTTTTTTTTTCCCATATAAATGCATAGGGAAGCAAACGACCTTGCCGTAAAAAGGTCAGATTTTAGCAACTTTGGTAGACCCTCCGTCCCCGATGAATTATGCAAAGATTCAGCCCCAAAGCATCCTCGGTTCTGGAGAAGAAGATTTTTAAATGTTTTTACCATATATGGGCATGGCGGCCATCTTGGTTAATGAACTGCGACCATTTTAGCAATCTTTTGTTCCCCTCAACCTAAGGAGGCTCAATATGAAATTTGAGCAAATTTTGCCCAGAGGCTCCAGAGGAGATGTTATTTGAAATTCTGAACATTTTTCCCATATAAATGCATAAGGAAGCAATATTGACTTTACCGCAAAAAGGTCAAATGTCAATGTACAACCATTATTTTAGCAACTTTGGTAGCCCTCCCATTCCCGATGATATGTGCAAAGATTCAGCCACAAGGCATGCTCGGTTTTGGAGAAGAAGATTTTTAAAGGTTTTTCCCATACAAAAGCATAGGGAAGCAAACTTGACCTTGCCGTAAAAAGGTCAAATGCCAACGTACGACAAATCTTATAACAACTTTGGTAGACCTCTTGTCCCTGATGATTCTTGCAAAGATTCAGCCCCAAGGCATCCTCGGTTATGGAGAAGATTTTTAAAGGTTTTTACCATATATGTGCATGGAGGCCATCTTGGGTCAACGGACCATGACCATTTTAGCAATCTTTCGTTCCCCCACCCTAAGGAGGCTCCACATGAAATCTGAGCAAAATTGGCTCAGCGGCTTCAGAGGAGAAGTCATTTGAAAATGTTAATGGACGGAGGAAAAGTGATCACTATAGCTCATCCTGAGCAGAGGTCAGGTGGGTTAAAAAAAAAAAGTCCCACCCCCCTGGCGGCCATGGTTTTTGACGTATCATGACGGCTTGAACAATCTTGGTAGAAAGTTTCAAAAGAAACATTCCTGCCGTGTTCGGTCCAGTGGTTTCTGACAAGAAGATTTTTAAACTTTTCTGTATAGATATATACGGAAAATAAGCCCCGCCCTCTGGTGGCCATGTTTTTTGAGGAATCCAAATGGCTTGAACAATCTTGGTAGAGGATTACTAAAGGAACCTTTCTGTAAAATTATATTGAAATTGGCCCAGTGTTTCTGACAAGAAGCTTTTAAAAGTTTTCCATATAGATATATACATGTAGGAAAAATAAGCTCCGCCCCCTGGCAGCCATGTTTTTTGACGAATCCAGATGGCTTGAACAATCTTGGTACAGGATCACCAAACAAACATTCCTGCAAAATTATATTGAAATCGGTCCAGTGGTTTCTGACAAGAAGATTTTTAAAGTTTTCTATATAGATATAAAGGGAAAATAAGCCCCGCCCCCTGGCGGCCATGTTTTTTGACGAATCCAAATGGCTTGAACAATCTTGGTAGAGGATCATCAAAGTAACACTCCTGCAAATTTATATTGAAATTGGTCATACTTTACTGGATGTATTTGGCCAGACAGTCCCGAGCAAACATTGTAAACCCCCATGAGATGCTACAAAATGCGGTGTCACATCAGGGGCTTAACTGTTTGCCACCCATTGAGCTATTTTTAGACAAAACATTCGGTAGTAAATTGTACTTGTTAGCTCACCTGAGCGCAAAGTGCTCATGGTGAACTATTGTGGTCAGTCAATGTCCGTCGTCCGTCATGGGACGTCAACAATTGATTTAAAAGCCTACTCCTACACCCCTGGGCAAATTGACTCGATACTTGGTAGGAAGCATCGGGGTGACTTGTACATCAAAAATAGCTAAAATCATGCCGATCGGAAATCCAAGATGGCCGCCATGGCCGCCATCTTGAAAATCTATTTTTCGCTTCTTCTCCTGAACCGAAAGGCCAATTGACTCCAAACTTTCTAGGAAGCACTGGGGTGACTTGTAGATCAAAAATAGTTAAAATCTTGCCAATCGAAAATCCAAGATGGCCGCCATGGCAGCCATCTTAAATCTATTTTTAGCTTCTTCTCCTGAACAGAAAGGCCAATTGACTCCAAACTTGCTAGGAAGCATCGGGGTGACTTGTAGATCAAAACCAGCTAAAATCGTGTTGATCAGAAATCCAAGATGGCCACCATCTTGAAAATCTATTTTTCGCTTCTTCTCCTGAACGGAAAGGCCAATTGACTCCAAATTTGCTAAGAAGCATCGGGGTGACTTGTAGATCAAAAATAGCTAAAATCATGCTGATCGGAAATCCAAGATTGCCGCCATGGCAGCCATCTTGAAAATCTATTTTTCGCTTCTTCTCCTGAACCGAAAGGCCAATTGACTCCAAACTTGCTAGGAAGCATAGGGGTGACTTATAGATCAAAAGACGCTAAAATCATTCCAAACGGAAATCCAAGATGGCCACCATGGCGGCCATTTTGAAAATCTATTTTTCGCTTCTTCTCCTGAGCCGAAAGGCCAACTGACTCCAAACTTGGTAGGAAGCATCAGGGTGACTTGTAGATCAAAAATAGCTAAAACCATGCTGATCAGAAGTCCAAGAGGGCCACCCTGGTGGCCATCTTGAAAATCTTTTTTTCGCTTCTTCTCCTAAACCCAAAAGCTAGTTGACTTGAAACTTGGTAGGAAGCATCGGGGTGACTTATAGATTAAAAATGGCTAAAATCATTCTGATTGGAAATCCAAGATGGCTGCCATGGTGGCCATTTTGAAAATGTAGATTTTTCACTTCTTCTCCTGAATCAAAAGGCTTATTGGCTTTAAACTAGGTAGGAAGCATCAGGGTGACCTGTAGATCAAAAATAGATAAAATCATCCCTATCAGAAATCCAAGATGGCCGCTATGACAGCCATCTTTAAAATCTATTTTTCGCTTCTTCTCCTGAATTGAAAGGCCATTTGACTCAAAACTTGGTAGGAAGCATTTAGGTGACTTGTAGATCTAAAATAGCTTAAATTGTTTGGATAGGAAATCCAAGATGGTTGTCATGGCGGCCATCTTGAAACTCTTTTCCTTTCACTTATTTTCCTGAATCAAAGGGCCAGTTAATTTGAAAATTGGTAGGAAGCATCAGGATGACATGTTGATATAAAAATAGCTAAAATCCTTCCGATTGGAAATCCAAGATGGCGGCCATCTTGAAAATCTATTTTTCTTTACTTCTTCTGAACTGAAAGACCATTTATTGACTCGAAACTTGGTAGGAAGCATCAGGGTGACTTGTAGATCAAAAAACGCTCAAATGGTTGCGATAAGAAATCTCAAATTGCGGCTATGGTGGCCATCTTGAAAATCTGTTTTGAACTTTTTTCCCTGAACCGAAAGGGCAATTGACTTAAAGTTCATTGGAAGTATCGAAGTAACTTGTAGATCAACAGTAGCTAAAAGTCATTCTGATTGGAAATCCAAGATGGCTACCATCTTGTTTATGTTTATTATATTTCCCTGCCACTGTGCTGTTTACATGTATAAAATCATGATTCTTCAGAAACCACTTAGGCAATAGCAACCAAATTTCATATTGATCCTACTGTTGAAATGTGATTGAGAGTTTGTTCAAATGATCACACTCCATTGACTGTCTTGCCATATATAATATTCATCTTAAAAATTAAGAACTGCTTAAAGGATGATCTTTTCATTAGTTGCGATGACAGGATTGGAAAAATGTTACATAACATCTGCATATCTGCACTCACAATGCTACTCAGGTGAGTGGCCTGTGGGCCTCTTGTTCAATTTTAAATAAAGTATGGTAAGGAGTTGAGGTGAGTAACCGACCCAGAAATCAAATTTCCGGTAAGGTGTTCACATGCTGTGTTTAAAGGAGTGTAGATATTGATGTAGTGTATGTACAAGAATCTCAGACATGTGACAGACTATTGAAGCAATATAATTATGAGCCTCTTCATGGGATAAAAATCTTATGCCATATGCGAACAACAAAGACACATGGTTTTTGCTATGCGCAGTCTGATCAGCACCGTTGTTGTTCGCTGTCTAGACAGTAAACAACCTATCAAAACTTTCAAGACTAGCTAATCTGGCACAATGGCCAAGTTAGCCAGTCTACGGCTGAGTAAGCAGGTCTGAGTCTTATTTGGTCGAAAACCTCGAAGACAGGTTTTTCATGTCGTTGCTTATATATTATCTGTACTTTGACAAAGTGCAGGGAGACTTTGTAGCGGCATCACACAGTGCTAAACACAAGCTACAATTGGATTAATTAACGCATAATTTTACTGCAAGCATATTTTATTTTCGGGCTTCAGAAGGGGGAAAATAGGACCTTATGCACATACTCCTTTCAACTTCTTAAACCTCATTGAAATATATTTATATCGGAAAGATTATTAATCCAGAAAATAGGAGCTAAATTTTGCAGTAAGGAGGGTGTACATGCCGAAAAATTGTTATGCCATGAATTATACGATTTTTGTTTAAAGGATCTGTTTTAAGGTCTTTGTGAACATGTCGCTTTGCGACAAATGTCTTATATTGAATTAATTTTCTCCGTAACACATTATCCAAGTTGATAAAATAATATATAGAGGCTGTTGCATTATGTGAGGGATTTTTACAGATCCCTCATTTATTATTCGGAACTAGCGAAACTATTTGGAACTAGCCAAATCAGTGGAGAACTTCACATTCATCACAAGGGCAGATAACCTAAGGCGAAGGACAAAGTCTTTGGTGTGATATTTCAAGGAAGGCTAGTACTCTGTATCAGCCAATAAAGTCCAAATTTTGATCAGCCACTTATTTGGAAATTGTTATGAAGCATAACTTTACCTGGTTCTAGCCAAATGACTGTATCTGATCAATTGTGCCAGCTTTAGTGTTCAGACAACAAAATTCACTTGCCTACACCTATATGCTTATGTGTGTGCAGAGTTGGAGCATGGGCATGTCACTATGACTTTGAGGATTCAAAATGTTCTTGGTATTTTTGCAGCTAATAAAAATTGTCCAGATAATTGAGGAGTGTGGGTAAAAAATATTTCAGTCATTATAAATAAAGATAAAGAGCCTTAAATAAAAGGTTGCATATAAGAATTTAAGAAATAGACAACATAAGCTGTGTAGAGCTTTTAATGCTTAAAAGTTCTTTCAACAGCTAGCCCTACTGGGATGTCCAACAGAACCATGATCAAAATCAAGATTTGTGATCTAGTTTGCTAAGTTTTTACTAAACATATGTGTACAGTATAATAATTACTGTATTTTTTAAGTCTAGTCCCATATAATTCACATCTTAGAATTTTTTGCTGTTATTATTTAGCCCGGTTTCATGTATTTTCACGTTACTAATGGTAAAACGTTTCATCATAACTACTTACAGAGACAAATGCTGAAAATAATTCTGAAGTCATCTAAATTATTATCTGAGCATTTATTTTATGTACAAATAATGCAGTTCTTTGGATTTGATTTGTGAAAGCATTTGTGTAAACAAGCCAACCATGTTGCCGCCATTTTGAACCAAAAGCCATGTAACTTCGCGTTAATTAAATTTTTGGCAGAAAATCATCATGTAATTGTAATGTGATTTTTGCAAATTTTGGCCATTTTCAAAATAAAGTACGGATACCGTATTAATCCGCCTATAAGACGATTTGTTTATAAGACGGGGGCTGTTTTTGGGCCCTTCCCAGGCAGGATTTTGCTTTTAATTAATTATAAGATGGGTTAAAAAAGTCGCCTGTCGGAGACATTCCCTGCCACTCAGAAATTCCTAAAGTACATGAAGACATCGGCGATGATTGGTCAGATTTGTAAGTGAATTTATCACAGAGCAGGAATTAAAAAAAACTCCCAACACCACTTACAAGCATGCATACCGTATTTAACTGTGTATAACACGCACCTTATTTACCCAGAAAACGTTTATAAAAATCCGATGTGTATTATTTATAGGAACACCAAAATCGGGACAGAAATCACCAAGATAATCGGTCGCGAAAACTCATGAAATTCACGATCGCCCGTAAAAAATGCGAAGTAGAATGATTGCTATAAGATATTCATGATTTTTTATACCTATCTCGCCCATACCAGGGTTCTGGCAGCTCAAAACAAGCAACTCGATCTGATTTGTAGTAATTTGATATCCTTTTCATGTCCATGCTTTTTTTGTTTACGCTTTTTTATTTTGCTGATCATGTGATCTTTTCAAAGGGAAACTAATCAAACAGGCATATGCATATGAATTGATTACCGGACTTTGACAAGACTCAACCGTAACTTGAATAAATCAGCCTGCACAACTGATTTATTGTAGTTCAAAATAGGAAATAAATTTGGTAGAACATAAATATTGGCACGAACGATCATACATTGAAAAAATAAAAAAGCATTTAAGTTTATGCAATCATTAAAATTATTGATAATAAACAAAACCAACTGGGCTTTTGAGGTAGGTAGATTGGTCATTTGCATTTTATCTTTTATTTTCTTACCACCCAGCTAGCATTCTACGTAAATCTACATCGGGCCGTCATCGGCCCGTCAGCTATCCTGACGGGCCGATGACGGCCCGATATAGATTTACGTAGAATGCTGACTGGGCATATGTTTATCTTTTTTTTTTTTTTTTTTTATTTAAACTTTTCTTCCAACTTACCAAAAAAATTGTTTGAAATAAACAATGTTTATGATAAAGAAAATCAAACTACCAGCATGCATCTGTGCACTTAATTGGTTAATTGGCAGTCAGATTGACAACTAGTCGACTTTAGTTGTTGTTTGCATTGCCCTGAGGCACTGAGTTGATAATTTCACGTCTCAGTTAAGAAAGTGACACAAAGGTGTTAATTATGAGAACACAAAAGAAATAACTACATTTTTATTATCATAGCGTCTGCAGTGGGGAAGCAAAGAACTGCCTACACTACATCAAGTTGCCTGAGGCCCATGGTAACAGAGCTGCACAACGAAAATTCAGTTAGCATTATCGTAAATTCGGCCTGTTTCTACTCTAAACCTTCCGAGTTCGGCCATTTTCAACTCAATCCTAGTGAAATTTGACACTTAGTATCTGGTGACTTAGTAAATAACGCACAAATTCTTCGTGTTTTACATAGAACATCTCTTTTTTTTTATTTCAAAACTATTTAGCAAATATTCAGTGCGTGTTATACACGGGTGCGAGTATTACACAGAAAAATTCGGTACTTCACCTACAAAATTACCTTGCTGCTATTTCTGTCAAGGGACGAAGGTAAACATTATATCCTTCTACCGGTTTCGAAGTTCGGCATTTTCCGTGACCACGTGGCACCACCGGACTTTGCCGAAAATACCGATATGGCCAAAGATCTTGATTATAAGATGGGTCTGGATTTTTGGGGGCTTTTTTTTTTTTTTTTTTTTTTGGAAAAATCCCCGTCTTATAGGCGGATTAATACGGTACCTTAGATTTGATATTTTCATAGAAAAAATAAGTTAGTCTTAGCTGTAAAAATTGATTTAATAGATATAGGTGTAAATGTCATTAAGGACTGTTATCACCACGGTCAATATATTTCTTTTCTAAGCGGAAATCACAAAACAACAGTGTATTTCTGAAAACAAACCTTGCCCACTAAAGCGTGACTTTGTATTTAGAACATCCAGCAGGTAGGTGGCGCTGCCGTTTATTTTCATTGAGAAATCAGTTTAACGCAATATTGAATTTAACGCGAAAATACATGGAGTATATTACTTTTATTCACACAGACTATTTAGGCTGACAAAATTAATCAGATAATTGATTAACTGATCTATAAATTCCACAAAAATGATTATCATTACAGATGTCTTATAATCAATGAGACGCCACATTTTGCGGCATCCCATCTGGGTCTACACTGTTTGCTCAGGCCTATTTGACCAAATACATACAGTAAAGTATAACATGGGAAGAGTCCTGCTCAGACAGACAAGTTAATTGACCAAATCTTTTGTGATAAATAATCGATCACAATGACAGGAGTGATAATCGACCAGATTAGCCAGCCTTAGAGTCTATTTATTCATTGTATTTGCTGTATGATGATTCTAGCGAATAAAAAGAAAAGAAAAAATGCAACAATGTATCCATTTAAAGATACTGCCTCCAGATTTGTGGGACTTTTACCCAACCCGATCACATGATGAACAGGCCCTGCCTAAGGCAACACTGCCCTGGAGACTATAGGCAGCCCAACTACTTCGCTGGCCCCGATGGGCGGGGGCCGTGGTCTGTGGGTCGTGATTTCTGAATACCCGATAATCAGTGCACGCCGGTAATAGGTACCAAGTTACGCTACACTACCGTTCACAGGAGCTTGACATTGGATAATTTCTACTTATAGGGCCTGTCCTTCGAACCTTCGATTATTTCATAATCGTAGGGACAGGCCCTATAAGTAGAAATTAGCAAACGTCAAGCTCCTGTGCTACCGGTTGCCTACATGAAATGCACTTTACGGCATCAGGAATTTTGCTGAAGAACTGAACAAGTATCTGTTGTTGTTTTTCGCGTGCGACACACCATGAATTTCAAAAATGCAGGTAAAAGAAGCTTTCATGTCTGTAGCCTCGCGAAAAATAAACTGTTCGACAGCCGGTAGATTCTAGTAAACAAGCTGGTTGTCATACGACAACACACACAGTTGTCGCAACACCCAGAAGGTCGGAAACCAGACACGATACGTATCGCTGAGCACTTTCATTGGCTGACTGACATCACATGTCTCAGTCGAAACACTCGGTGTTATTCGCTTTAATCATTGCGACTTTTCAGGCCACGGCAAGGGTCCGTACACACAATTCTGTTCTATTCCATACGTGTTATCATTTGACGCCGACGTCATGGCTGCTTCTTCGCGGCTGCTTCTTCGCAGCCACGAGGCGATGTCGCTACAAGAAAATGCATCTGTATTATTGCAAGGAAGTATCCATCAAAGAGATGGGATATTTAGTCCTGATTCAAGAGGGCGTCAATGCCTACCATGTTGTTTAGTATTATTGGTGAAAGCTGTACGGAAAAGGATCTGTACCAACAAGTTGAATGTCAACAACATGAATGAAATTCTGTTTGCAGGAGATAAATTATACAAGTATGCAAAAAAGAATGCCAAGACATATCATGACTATTTAGAGCCATGTGATTTGCCATCTTATTTTTCACTTGACAACCAGCATTATCCCTGGAAAGTGAAAAAAAAAAAAAAAAAAAAAAAAAAAAAAAAAAAACATTTTCAGGAAATTTAAATATCTTATCCTTAGTGGAGTATCCTTTCCTTGATTTAGAGACAGGACTCGCTATGACTTTCTCATTCAACCCATATGCAGTCTTCATTTGCAACGGCTTTTCTATTGCATTATTGGAACAAGGTGACTGTTTCTACCTTTTTGAGTCACATGCAAGAGCTTCAGATGGAATGCCAAATGTTAATGGCAAAAACATTTTGTTAAAGAAAACAAATATAACTGGCATTTTCTTTACATTTGCGTAGATTGTTTAGTTTTGATAATTCCTTTACTACAACAGCGGTGAGTCAGTTTGATTTGCATTCGCTCTGTATATCTCATGTTTGCAGGGAGACCATAAAATGATACCAATGAGCTGGGTTTCAAATTTGTGACATAACTACCTATCCTCCTTTACAAGAATGTATTTCATTTGAGTTGTGGCCATCACAGCCTTATGCTTCCTCCCAGCTTGCTGACAGCTTAAATGAACACGGTTCCGCATTACTTGATTCACCCCTTATATGTGAAGAATTGCAAACCTCCCTGAATAAGAAACTTAAGTTAAGTGACACATCAAAAGATGGTTTGAGCAGTAAGAAATTTAAAAACAAAGAAAGTGCTATAGTCACACAGTTTCACAAGTTGGTGTCTTGTGGTCCCCAGTACATATGTACAAGTTGTTGTCAAACATTTTTCAGACATTCTGATGTTAAATTTGATATTCAGGGTCTAAAGCCCGAGATGAAAAGACTCTGTACATTAGGACATAAAAGTGTGGAGGATAAGGAATGGATCTGTCAACAATGTACTAATAGTTTGAAGAAAAAATAACTTGAACAGATATCTTCCTTTTTGTCAAGCCCGCTTGCGCTGAGCAAGACATAGTCACCATAGCTGCATTTAAGTGTATATTAGTGAGTCCATCCGTATTTGTCCGTCCTAGCTAGAAATTTTGCATGCAGAATCATCTTTCAGTGTAGTTTGAAATTTCTCCAAGACTTGGCCTTGAGGTCAGATTTGTCAAGGACATGCACTTACCAGCAGAATTTAAGAGTTTTTAAAGAAAGTCTTCTATTCAGGAAGTGCAATGCCCAGATGCTTGATATATTCCATAGAGCTCCATCTTATCGTATAGTATTGGTAGCATTGGAATGTCGTCTATCTTCTTTGCATGTATTGTGTAAAATTGCATAGAAGATACACAGCACTCCATTAGTACTTTACAAGCTAGCAGACTCTTAGGACTATCAGTCCTTTGATTTAGATAAGTCAAAGACCACAAACAGTTTGGAATTGTCTTCTCTAATAATGCTACAATCATATAAGCAACATATCTAGCAAAGCTTGGAAGAGAATAGGATACTTTAGGCGATAAATACCTTCTTGTTACGATTTCTTTGTAGGAAATGTATGCATCTTTTCTCCGTCCCCTCTTTGCATACGGAAACTTTCTTTTGGATAACTGTACGGCTGAAAATAGCGTGCGCTACAAAATATACTATTGGAGGCCGATAGACTAGTAACAGGCACCAAACTTTGTAGCATTCAAAGACTCTATGATAAAACAAATGGGAAACATTACAACAGCGACGAACAAAACACAAACTGTCCAAAATTTATAACATGATCAGTGACTTAGTTCCTAATTATTTACAGCAGTTAAGTAGATATCCACTTTGAAAATCATAAAATTTCTCTATGCCAGCCTCTCAAACAACGACCTCCCATTCTTCATTTCTCTCCTCAGCTTTCAGAGGCTGGAATGCTTTAAATCAAGATACTAAATGAACTTTAGAGGTGATTACTATTATATAGCGGATATAATCAAGGTTGGGGCGGAATCAGGAAGCGAAACATCTCTCTCTCTCTCTCTCTCTCTCTCTCTCTCTCTCTCTCTCTCTCACACACACACACACACACACACACATATTCTTGACTATGTGAAAGATCGGATTATCTTCCTACATTTGCTTTTGATTTTTATATCATCCATATATCTAATCTATTTATTTCGTGTTTTTGTTTATTTCTTCTCCATAAATCATATCATGTCTGTTGGTGGTGCTATTCTGAGTATTTAGGCAATATGTTCATGATTCTTGTATGTACTCAGTAAAGCTTTCCTCTACATCCTCTTCCTGTCATTGTTACATGTATATATAACTTAAAGTCTATAGTTTAAGAAAGGGGTATTTCTGGTAGATGGTATTCCTCTGCCATGTTAACCCTTGTCATGCTGAATAAATTAAGATGCCAAGCCCATTTCTAATTTCCAGCCAATCAAATTATTTGATCCAGGTTTTTGATAGAAATTCACATATTTAATGACAAACAGTGCAGATCCAGATCAGTTGGATTCTTCAGAAGCCAACTGATCTGGATCTACACTGTTAGCTAAGACAGGACATGTCGTGCTCAGCAAGAGAAGGGTTAAAAGTAAAATCGTTTTATTTATGTTTTATCTATTTAATCTTAACGGTACTTCTTTATACCGAATAAACAGAAATAAAATCAACGTCAAAAAGATTGCCTTTGGAAACAAAGAGCACAATACGGATTAGAAAATGGGAGTCTCGGTTTTATTGATAATCTTCATAAGCAGTAATGAAGTTCGAAACACGGCTTACGCCATCTAGCGTATACATGAGCAGAACTCCATTTTCAAATATACCACACTGGGCCCAATGATCCCAAAGGAAATGAAATATAATCTGCACTATGATGATGTATCGGGAGACATTGTACCGCCGCCACACGGCACATTGATTTTGACTGTTATTTATGTTATTGAAGGCGTGGGCTTTTATAACGGTACTCTGTTCAGGAAAGGTCATACCACATGTCAGTGAAAATTTGTTGTTGTTTTTTTTGTTTTGTTTTGTTTTGTTTTTTGTTGTTGTTGTTGTTGTTGTTGTTGTTGTTGTTGTTGTTGTTGTTGTTGTTGTTGTTGTTGTTGTTGTTGTTGTTGTTGTTGTTGTTGTTGTTTTGTTTTGTTTTTTGTTGTTGTTTTTTGTTGTTTTTGTTTTGTTTTGTTTTGTTTATTTGTTTGTTTGTTGTTGTTGTTGTTGTTTGTTTTTGTTTGTTTTGTTTGTTTGTTTTTTCATTACAAAAACATGCCTTTTCAAATATATAGAAAATTTCACCTCCAAGAACTGAAAATTTTCAGATAAAAAAAAAACTCTGATAGTTACATATTTCTGCTCAAAACATAGATTGTGGGTATTCGTTAGAACCGCCTTGGCGAGGCGGTTCTAACGAGTACCCACAATTTATGTTTTTGAGCAGAAATGAGAAAAATACTGTATACCCCCTGTAAACCCCAGTTTTACTATATAAAAGTGGGGTTTTAGAGGGTCAAAATTATATAGGCATGTTTTCGTGATGTTAGTCGTAAACGGTATTAATCTGTTGTTAATTTGGGAATTCGGTAAATTACTGTGTTTCTTCAAAGCCTCGGGGATATTTTAAGATGTGAAAATGTGAGCCAAAGCTAGACTGTAATAATATCACGTGAACTTTAATAGAATTTCTTTGCCTGCAATTTCCATCTTTTTACAAGTACATAAATGGTGAATAGGAACTTGCTGTAATTCTGAATACATGGAGCATTTCTTTTCATTTTTTCCCCTTAAAAGCTAACAAAAATAATATAAAAAAAAATTGTTTTTGTTTGTGATTTACACCCCACTAAAATGGGCAAAGCCTATTAGCACCAGCACGTTAGAGGGTGTAGAAGTTGCATTAAGTTAACACTCCTATGTGAAATATGCTGTTCAAATGCATGGCCATTAAACTCTATAAGATTGACAAAGTGACGAATGTGTGGTTATAACACCATAAAATAGATTTGTGGAATGCAAACCTCTAATTGAAAGTAAAAAGAAATTTAAATTAGATAGAAAAAACGTCCAAACTGCGAAATATTGCTCATATTGTAGATCACATATATCCCTGTTTTCAATATATGAGCCGTAACGTAACTTTCTAAATTGTTGACTTCTTGTCTTGTATCGTTCGTCTTCCATTAATGACAATGACCACTCCTAATCAAATGTGTGAAGTGTTATTATTTGTGTGTCTTAAGATGGCTGGTGAGACCAATCTTAGCTCTAAACTGCCTGTTGCAGATAGAACAAGAGAGGTCTGAGGAAGAAAGCTCTGTTTGTGATGCCTTAGCTCTGGCTTTCCGCTGCGCACGTTTCTGCTCGGCTTCGCTGATTCTTTTTGCTTCGTAATCACCAGCACCCCTTCTTATGAGGCCTCGCCATTTTGTTCGATCCTGTGCAATCTGTTCCCACGACTCTGTTGGTATGTTGGAGTCTTTAAGGGAGGCTTTGAGTGTGTCCTTGTATTGCTTCTTCTGACCACCATGGGAACGTTTATCGACTTGTAGTCCTCCAAAGAGGATTTGTTTGGCAAAAGTTCATCAGGCATTCTGGTAACATGGCCTGTCCATCTTAACTGTGCCAATTTCAGAAGAGTATGTACACACTGCATGTACACTCTGCATCCCTGCCCTTTACTTCTTGTCTTACTATTATCAGAAAACATGTGATTAAATATTGCGACAAGGTCTGTAAACGATCAGGTAAGAATCTATTTTGGTCCATTAAAAATTCGAATGAAGTTTTGAATAAACTAAAATCCATAATTTTTTGTGTGTGCATCAAGTCTGTATACCTATGATTTTTCCACGCTTTACACTACACTACCTCATGATCATATAAAAGAAAAACTTAAGGATTTAACTGAATGGACATTTCATAGGGAAGGTTCTCTCTATTTTGCATGTAATGGAAGTACTGCTTTTTCACTCAGAATGTGTGTGAAACTCTCACCTTTCTACTTGACAATATTTATATAAGATTTGGTACTAAGCTATTTAGACAAATTGTGGGTACTCTGATGGGTACGAATTGCGCACCGCTTGTGGCTGATTTGTATTTGTTCTGTTATGAAAAAGACTTCTTGATGTCTCTTTCTGAAGAAAAGCAATATGAAGTTATTGAAGCTTTCAGCGCGACGTTTAGATATTTGGACGATTTATTAAATATTGACAATAATTACTTCGATGGTTTGATCAATTGAGTGTATCCTTCAGAGCTTCAGTTAAATAAAGTAAGTTCTTCTGAAACTGAAGCCCCGTGTTTGGATATGCATTTATCTATTTAAAATGGGTTTATTTCATGCAAAATTTATGAGAAACGCGATGATTTTGATTTCGAGATTGTTAACTTACTTGGATAGGGATGTTCCTCGTCGAGCATCCTACAGTCTTTATATATCGCAACTAATTCGGTTCGCCAGAGTCTCTAGACATGTTAATGACTTCAACACTCGAAATAAATCATTAACTGCTTAAATCAAGGTTATCGGTACCATGAACTCCACAAAGCCGGTTCTGAATTTCATTTTATTTAGTTACAAACTTCAGTGTGAATTTAAATCCCTTGTGCAACAACGCCTTTCGGAACTTGAATTTTATGGTGGACTAAAATCCCTTCTGCAACAACGCCTTTCGGAACCTGAGTTTTATGGTGACTTAGTATATAAATCCAGACAAATATATGCTTGCAACGGTTTTAACACTAACTATCGTTACTATCATTCTTCGATATATAAAGAGTGGGTACAACATAAATGAAATGCGACAGACTGCATGCATGGTAGTTAACCCAATCACGGTTAATAACTTGTATGTATTCAGGAACCTCTTTGGTTGCACGCCGGCAGGTTAGGTTCTCAGACTCTATGACGGCACCGGCCTTATGACTTTTAAGTTGGTACCTGATGCTCTGGCTCTGATCGGGCCCACCGGAGTCCAATTGTTGGTTTTCTTTCGCTTCAGCATTTCAGTTATATCTTGCTGTCGATTCCGCATCGTTGTTTCATCTCTGTATTCGTTTGATTTTTATGTTCCCGGAGATGGTGCACTGATGAGTTGGTTCTAACGAGTACCCACAATCTATGTTTTGAGCAGAAATATGAAAAATATCAGAATTTTTATCTGAAAATTTTCATTTTTTTGGTGGTAAAATTTTCAGTATATTTGAATAGGCGTGTTTTCGTAATGATGGCGCTTCTAATACGTACCAACAACATGTTTTCATAATGAAATAAGAAAAAAAAATAAGTAGATACCACATCTTGTCTGGAGCTATGATCAAATAAGCTTATAACAAAGGAATTGCATTATATTATCTTTTTTCCTCTGAATATGGGTTTGGCGTAAAATACGACACGTTTCCAGTAAAAAACAATAAAACTAATTTAAAATGTCGTCTGCAATTATTTCAGTAAAACATACAGAAGGTTAAGCCCTCTCAAGTGTATGAAGTTACACTCTTTTTCAATAAGAAATAAATTGAGATACACGCCTACGACAATGAAAGATATGTGAAGATGTGTTCAAATACAGCTAGAAAAGGTTGCCTTAGGAAACAAAGAGCACTAGATTGAAAATGGTAGTCTCGGTTCAATTTTTCTTCAAGTTTTACCCTACGTATTTCATCACGAAAACACGCCTATATAATTTTGACCCCTTAAATAGTAAAACTGGGGTTTACAGGGGTAAACATTATTTTTCTTATTTCTGCTAAAAACATAGATTGTGGGTACTCGTTAGAACCGCCTCGGCGAGGCGGTTCTAACGAGTACCACAATCTATGTTTTGAGCAAAAATATGAAAAATATCAGAATTTTTATCTGAAAACTTCTAGTTTTTGATGGTGAAATTTTCAATATATTTGAATAGGCGTGTATTCGTAATGTGGACACGTAGATCTAAGCGAACAGTGTACACCCAGAGCAACCTGAGCTTGATTATAGTCTGCATTGTTTGATATTCTGATTCAGAAAGTCAAACTGACTTGCTCAAATTTTAGGATAACCACTGTATGGAGTTTGTGTATTCTAATATTTAGGCCAGGTATGGCAACGAGTTTGTTGTCTAATATATTCAGAAGCAGAAGGGTATCTGCAACCTTAGGGTAAACAGGGTATCTTTAAATTAATGATAAGTACAGAATGGTATCAGGGTGTCATCACGAAAACATGCCTATATAATTTTGACCCCCTTAAACCCCACTTTTATATTGTAAAACTGGGGGTTTACACGGGTGTACATTATTTTTCTTATTTCTGCTCAAAACATAGATTGTGGGTACTCGTTAGAACCGCCTCTGCGAGGCGGTTCTAACGGGTTCTAACGAGTACCCACAATCTATGTTTTGAGCAGAAATATTAAAAATATCAGCATTTTTATCTGAAAACTTCCAGTTTTTGGTGGTGAAATGTTCACTATATTTGAATAGGCGTGGTTTCGTAATGTCTAATATTTAGGTAAAGTACAGTAAGGTTATAAGGTTTCCAATGTTAAATGTAAAAAAGGGTGTCCGAACACCAATTGTAAGTACAGAGCTGAATTCATATGTGCAAGTTACCCGTGAGTGTTTTGCCCTGGAGCCCTGCTTCTGTTGGCGCTCATCATTAGGTACAGAGATCCAGGGCAAACCATTCTCTACCACTTTGTACTTCTGAATGCAGCCTAGTAAATAGTTTTGCATTTCTGAATGCAGCTCTGAAAATTGGTTGTCCCATTACGAAAACACGCCTATTCAAATATGTAGAGGATTTCACCTCCAAAAAAAAAAATGAAAATTTTTAGATAAAAATTCTGATATAAAATTTCTGCTCAAAACATAGTTTGTGGGTACACTTTAGAACCGCCTCGGCGATGCGGTTTTAACGGGTACCCACAATATATGTTTTTTAGCAGAAATAAGAAAAATAATGTATACCCCTGGAAACCCCAGTTTTACTATATAAAGGTGGGGTTTCAGGGGGTCAAATTTATATAGGCATGTTTTCGTGATGTAATATTTATGGTAAATACCGTAACGAGTAAGAGGATCCGAATACTGAGGCTAACTACGGTTATAGAGTATCCGAATATTGAGGCTAACTTCGGTAATAGAGGGTCTAAATATTGACGCTTACTACGGTAATAAGTTAGAGGCTCCGAGTATTGAGGCTAAATTCGGTAATAGAGGGCCCGAATATTGAAGCTAACTACGGTAATAGATTTGATTAATCACGTTTTATTGCATTTTAAACAAAGAGATTGGACACAAGTTATAACAACATTAGATGTTCCTCTCCCTGCAGCATGAAATACATTCATTTAAAGGTATAATGGTGCAAAATAAACATTCTACATAACAAGTTAGAAAAGGAACATATTTAGCAAAGAGGTTGTGATCTTTGACAGTGCATTTTTTCGATATGCTGATGTTAGCTTTAAGCACGAGCAAAACAAAAAAAAAACGAAATGTTTGGAAATCAAGTATACACGATTGGATAGTTAGTCAAATATGTTAGTGCCTTTTATGATTTTAAAACTGCTAGTATAATTTGTTTAGTTGTTTCAAAGTCGTGTTAGGTACTGCCGTTTGTTAAATGATCAAAGTTTACAGCAGGAATAGTTTGAATTTGGTGTATTGTTTGCAATAATCTTCGTCTTTGGGTGTTGTAAAGAGTGCATTTAAAGAGATAGTGTTCGGCATTTTCGACCAGTACACCACAACTACAATTTGAATAAGGAACTATGTTAACGTGAAAAAGATCTGCGCTTAAAGTTTCTGGCGAAAGAATGTGCACAATACTGGTTAACCGCTTAGAGGACTAAGCCTGCCCAGTAAATGTGTGGTTAGACAAACTGACAGCGCACGACATGACCACATTGGGTTGACTGGGCCGTAAAACCTCAACACAAACACAAACAAACAAACTACTACACCTATGCCTTATCCTTGTTAAGAAAATATTGTACTGATAAGTATTCACCTACTCTTGGTGGCTGATGTCGGATAGATGATTTGAATTGTAATAATGTGGGGATATTACTAGTTTCGGTGTTAAGGTAATTCCATAGTTTCAGGGTGAAAGGAAAATAAGACGTTTCATACGAACATAACCTACAGAAAGGTAAATCGTAATTAGTATTGTGTCTAAGATTACAATTACTTACATGATTTACCAAGCTTGCAAGTAGGTCATTTCTGATTATTTTGTTTCATTTTGATTATTTTGTACATAAGATTTAACTTTTTTGTTTTCCTTCTTTCAGGTTTCTAAATATAGTGATCTAAGTGAAGAGAATACCGGGAGTTCGGTAACTATACGAGCCGCATTCAGCTGCACTTGCTCTAACCTTTTAGTATCTGATAGATTGCAACCATCCCATACTTCAGAAGCATATTCTAATAACGGGCGGATACATGTACAATACAGCTTATTAAGGGTATGTTTAGGTAGTTGAAACTTTAGTTTTCGAAGATACGATATTTGCTTCGACGCTGAATTTATTGTAGAGTCTATATGCTTTGACCATTTATTGTTTAGGAAATGTTAACTCCGAGGTGTTTGTGATTTTCTGCAATCTTCAGAATATTTTCATTGTAGCTTAATTCTATGTCATAATCATTATGAATATTTGAAATTACGGTAATAAGTTAGTGGGTCCGAATATTGAGTCTAACTAAGGTAATAAAGGGCCAGAATATTGACGCTAACTATGGTTATAAGTTAGAGGGTCCGAATATTGACGCCAACTACAGTAATAAGTTAGAGGGTCCGAATATTGACGCCAACTACAGTAATAAGTTAGAGGGTCCGAATATTGACGCCAACTACAGTAAGAAGTTAGAGGGTCCGAATATTGAAGCTAACTTTGGTTATAAGTTAGAGGATCCGAATATTGAAGCTAACTACGGTAATAAGTTACGGGTCCGAATATTGTGGCTTAATAAGGTACATTTTAAAAAGTTAGAGGGTCCGAATATTAAGGCTAACTCGGATAATAAGTTAGAGGGTCCCAATATTGACGCTAACTACGGTAATAAGTTAGAGGGTCCGAATATTAAGGCTAACTACGACAATGTTAGAGGGTCCGTATATGGACGGTAACTACGGTAATGAGTTGGAAGGTCCGAATATTAAGGCTAACTACGGCAATGTTAGAGGGTTCCGTATTTTGACGGTAACTACGGTAATAAGAGAGGGTCTGAATATTGAGGCTAACTACAATAACCACATGGAGTATCCGAACAAAGAGGTTAACCATCATGACGAGTATGAGGGTTTCAATATTAAGGCTACTACCGTAAGTCGTTAAACTGTCCGAATTTTCAATCTAACTACTTTTACGAGTTAGAGTGTCTCAATATTAAGGCTAATTACAGTAACGAGTCCGAATATTGTGGCTTTCTACAGTTACGAGTAAGAATGTCTCAATATTGAGTTTAAATATTGTTACGTGTTAGAATACCTCAATGCTGAGGAAAACTACAGTTACAAGTATGAGTGTCCGAATATTGTGGCTTACTACAGTTACGAGTTAGAGTGTCTCAATATTGAGCTTAACTACTGTTGGAGGCTGAGTACAGTTACGAGTAAGAGTGTCCAAATGTTGTGGCTAACTACAGTTACGAGTAAGAGTGTCCGAATTTGAGGCTAACGGTAGTTATGAATATAAGTGGCCGAAAAATGTGGCTATCTACAATATCGAGTTTGTATGTCCGAATATTGTGGATAACTTCAATTACGAGTTACAGTGTCCGAATATTGTGGCTAACTACAGTTATGTGTTGGAGTGTCCGAATATTGTGGCCTACTACAGTAACAATAATGAGTGTAGGAATATTGAGGCTTACAACAGTAACGAGTATGAGTGTCCCAATATTGTAGCTTGCTACAGTAACGATAATGAGTGTAGGAATATTGAAGCTTACTACAGTAACGAGTATGAGTGCCCGAATTTTGCGGCTTAATACAGTTACGAGTATGAGTGTCCGAATATTGCGGCTAACAACAGTTACGAGTATGAGTGTCCAAATACTGTGGCTAACTACAGTTACGAGTATGAGTGTCCGAATATTGAGGCTAACTACAGTAAGTAGTATAAGTGTCCGAATATTGGGACTAACTACAGTAACGAGTATGAGTGTCCGAATAATGTGGCTAAATACAGTTACGAGTATGAGTGTCCGAATATTGCGGCTAACAACAGTTACGAGTATGAGTTCCGAATATTGCGGCTAACTACAGCTATGAGTATGAGTGTCTGAATACTGCGGCTAACTACAGTTACGAGTATGAGTGTCCGAATACTGTGGCTAACTACAAGTACGAGTATGAGCGTCCGAATACTGCGGCTAACAACAGTTACGAGGATGAGTGTCCGAATATTGCGGCTAACTTCAGCTATGAGTATGAGTGTCTGAATATTGCGGCTAACTACAGTTACGAGTATGAGTGTCCGCATATTGTGGCTAACTACAGTTTCGAGTATGAGTGTCCGAATTATGTGGCTACAGTTACGAGTATGAGCGTCCGAATATTGCGGCTGACAACAGTTACGTATATGAGTGTCCGAATATTGCGGCTAACTACAGCTATGAGTATGAGTGTCCGAATATTGCGGCTAACTACACTTACGAGTATGAGTGTCCGAATACTGTGGCTATCTACAGTTACGAGTATGAGTGTCCGAATATTGTGGCTAACTACAGCTATGAGTATGAGTGTCTGAATATTGCGGCTAACTACAGTTACGAGTATGAGTGTCCGAATATTGGGGCTAACTACAGTTACGAGTATGAGTGTCCGAATAATGTGGCTACCTTCAGTTACGAGTATCAGTGTCCGAATATTGCGGCTAACTACACTTACGAGAATGAGTGTCCGAATATTATGGCTAACTACAGTTACGAGAATGAGTGTTCGAATATTATGGCTAACCACAGTTACGAGTATCAGTGTCCGAATATTGTGGCTAACTACAGTTACGAGTATGAGTGTCCGAATACTGAGGCTAACCACAGTTACGACTATGAGTGTCCGAATATTGTGGCTGACTAAAGTTAAGAGAATGAGTGTCCGAATATTGGGGCTAACTACAGTTAGGAGTATGAGTGTCCGAATATTATGGTTAACTACAGTTACGAGTATGAGTGTCCGAATACTGTGGCTAACTACAGTTACAAGTATGAGTGTCCGAATATTGTGGCTAACTACAGTTACGAGTATGAGTGTCCGAAAATTGTGGCTAACCACAGTTACGAGTATGAGTGTCCGAATACTGTGGCTAACCACAGTTAAGAGTATGAGTGTCCGATTATTTGGGCTAACTACAGTTACGAGTATGAGTGTCCAAATATTGGGGATAACTACAGTTAGGATTATGAGTGTCCGAATACTGTGGCTAACCACAGTTACGAGTATGAGTGTCCGAATATTGTGGCTAACTACAGTTACGAGTATGAGTGTCCGAATATTGGGGCTAACTACAGTTAGGAGTATGAGTGTCCGAACACTGTGGCTAACCACAGTTACGAGTATGAGTGTCCGAATATTTTGGCTAACTACAGTTACGGGTATGAGTGTCCGAATATTGGGGCTAACTACAGGTACGAGTATGAGTGTCCGCATATTGCGGCTAACTACAATTACGAGCAAGGGTGTCCGAACATTGTGGCTAACTACAGTTACGAGTTAGAGTGTCCGAATATTGGGGCTAACTACAGTTACGAGTATAAGTGTCCGAATATTGCGGCTAAATACATTTACGAGTTAGCTTACTATAGTAACAATAATGAGTGTAGGAATATTGAGGCTTACTACAGTTACGTGTTAGATTGTCCGAATATTGGGGCTAATTACAGTTACGAGTATGAGTGTCCGAAAATTTAGGCTAATTACAGTTCCGAGTATGAGTGTCCAATTATTATGGCTTACTACAGTTACGAGTGTCAGTGTCCAAATATTTTGAATAATCATAGTACAGAGTTATGGTATTCGAATACTTAGGGAAATAGGGCAAATGCAGTAAAAGTGACCATTCCGAATGTCTAAACTGATTTACAATTGAGCCACCTCACGACAAAACCAACAAATTGATATGTGCGCCCAGTAAAGACTCAGATCAGCCTAGGCATCCGCCCAGTCTTATCTAAGTCTTCGCTGTCCGCATGAAGAAAGTTTGGGTCTTAACTACCCATTAACCGCACAGCGAAGACTCTGTTCAGTCTGTGCGCATGCCCAGGCTGATCTGCGTCTTCACTGTGCGCATGTGCCATTTTGTAGGTTTTGTCGTGCGCTGGCTCAATTATGAATTTGTTTACTCATCTTAAATATTTAGCCTTAGACAGAAGTATTCGAAATGAGTGAATAAAATCATAATTCTAACTTTTTTCCTCTGGAAGATTTTCATTATAGAGGTCCAACTGATTAGTTGGTAATTGATTGATACTAGAGACTGGTCCAAAACTGAGTTCAGTGCTAGCTCTGGTTCTACATATAACAATGGCGTTGAGGTCAAGGTTACAGACAGAATTTTCGTGGTAAAGTTTATGCTAAAGTCACTAAAGATCTACGTCACCTGATTGCCAAAATGAATTTACTTAATACTTTGATTGGTGATCGATAATGGTGTAAAATTTTGTGCCGAAAAATCGCTCCGGACACCGGATGGAATTTGTCCATCGGTATGTTTTTCGGTAAATCTATGTATTTTTAAGTATAAAGCTTTAGAGTTTTGCATCATTTATGTACAACTGTCTTTAAAAGAGTGTCTCTGTCCTATATGTTGTATAATTTAGCTGCAGACCAATGTATCTATGTGTTGTCTTCATTTTCGTCATTGGCTGAGGTTGATGCTTTTGCATCCGCAGCATTCATCGGACTTTGTTTTGTTGAACTTTTCCTGGGTAAGCTTGTGAGTGTCCCACCACGCAACTCCAAAGCATCGCTGAATACTGTTCTACCCTAGACCCAAGTTCCCATTTATAGATATAACGTAAGTATGTCAGCGAAATATCTTCACCAAAGGGCATCTTGGGTCTAGTGGGGAGCATTTTTTTATAATAACTTTTATGAAACACATTCAATTTTGCATTTTAACCGGAAGTTAGAAAGAGAAATCAAGTCAGATATACTATTCATTTAATCATAATTTCTAATCAATGTTGTATTCTTGTCATTCTGATGCAAGAACTGTTTCCCAAAGATAAGGTAACTAAATATAGTTCTCATCGTTTTGAAAATGGTATTAATTTAGTAGTTTAGGGTGTGGGTATACAGGGCTGAATTATCTCCCCATAATCACATGCCAGAAGCATAATTTTTTCTACGTGTTATGATTCAGACATCGGGCTACCTGAATATGTCATAAAAATTTGAATACGTAGTGTAATTCCTAGAATCTGTTCTTCAATACCTGAGCCAATAAGTGACATCCTAAAAAATACTGTAATGTCTTCTTTAACGTAGTACCTCGGGGGGATAACTTAGGGGTAATTTTGGTACGGGTGGGCGAGCCAGTATTTCAAAACCTACCCCATTCATATACCTGGCCTTCGAAAAAACGGACCCATTCATATACTTGATCATTCAAAATGTTGACCTATTCATATACTGCCCTTTGATTTTTTGTACCCATTTTTTGCTGGTTATTACACAAATATCATAGTCAATTCATGTAATACCAAGAGGAAAAGCAGCCTCGAAAAATCTCTGAGCGAAAAATAAGTGCATATACCAGGATGTCAGAAAAATGGGACCTTTCACACAGGAATCCAGAAAAATGGGGCCATTCATATACTTTTTGTTGAAAAAAGGGGGCCAATCATATACCTGGCAGCGCTGAAAAAGGAGGCTATTCGGCACGCACATCCGTACTATGCCGTATATAGGAAGTTACCCCCACCCCCTCCCCCCCCCCCCCCTCCCCCGAGCGTAGTACACTCCTGCAAACTACATTGCTATTATATAAAGAAGAGTCTCAATAAAACAATACAGCTAACATTTTAGCCGGGCACAGCATTTCCCATAAGATGGCATGTGCGCCCAGTGAAGACTCAGATCAGCCTGCGCATTCACTCAGTCTGACTAGTGTCTCCGTTGTCCGCCTAAAGACGCTTTTCCCTGGTTACCCACAGAGTGCCCTACGAAGATTCTGATAGGACTGCGCAGATGCACAGGTTGATTCGAATCTTCGCTGGGAGCACAAGCACTCTGGTAAGAAATGTTGTGCCCCGACTCATTTGAAATTGTCTGATCCTTGGGATCTTTTGAGCCCTTATATTTAAACTGAAAATAGAAATTCGCTTGAAGAACAGTTAAGGAAGTGGGGGAGGTGGCATTTTTCTCCCACACAAACTGCCAAATCCAGACGAGTCTCCAATATTTACCTTTTCTGAATTGTTCGGTCGTTATTTATCTTCAGAGCGACGTAGCTGGACCTGAAGTTACTTTAAGTTTCCCAGCGAATTTTGCATTGGTCACTTTTTCAGTAGTGGCAATTAGATAGTGACCTATAAATATCCCGTGACTGAAATCTCCAGTTAAATATCAATATTTTGTTCCACTGAGTGTGTCGCGTCTCTCAGATAGGTAAGTGGTGAAAGAAGTCGATAACTGATGAAACAATTATTGGTTTGTGACAAAAACTGTCTTATTCTACCAGCTTGTTGAACTATTAAGCATTCACGAAATCATATCAAATGACAATAAAAAAGTTTATAAAACGTCTTTAAGAAAATGGATAAATCGGGTCCCAAAAATAACAATTTTGGAATCCTTACTCGAAATAGCGGGACTGCGGTTTTTAACCATTATTTTGCTACTTTCACAAAATTAGCCGTTATAAGTTCATAAGGCCAACAAAATAGCAACCAAGTGTCACAAATATTATATAAAACCAATTTTTGGTTTTTCTTAAGTCTGTTCGTATTCTGTTGTCCAGATATGACTTTTAACCATGTTAACAACGGAGTACGACATGGTCAAACAGGTACTGGTTTTCAAGGCAGAAACGCCGCTTTGCTTACGTTTGAACAATGGCGCTCCGGTAAAGGGCGCTACAGTCGAGTGCGCGATGCGTTTTGTTTTGTTTTTTTGTTTTTTTGTTTGTTTTTTTTTTTTTTTTTTTTTGTTTTTTTTTTTTTTTTTTTTTTGTTATAATCAAGTATTAGATTTCACAAAACAAGCTTCCTTGTTGTAATCATACGGTTAAACTTTAACCCACTGAAAACTGGAGACCCCTAATCGGGTAACTGGCAAACAGTGCAGACGCAGATCAGAGGCCGCAAATCGCAGCGTCCAATGAAGGTCTCCATTATTTGCAAATAGTTCAGCCATTTTTCTTTAGGAATATCTATATGATATAGCCTGACATACCGAAAATCGACTCTTCCAGTATATAATGTGGGAGAGTTTATTCAGTCTTTAAGCTTATAACCTCGGAACCTCTTCGGAACCAAGCCTTTGTGTCCACTTACAAATTCATTGAACGACTGCCAGTCATAAAAGACCCTGGTCACAGTAAAGTGATGGATCTGAACTTCGGGGCCCCATCTTTGCACGGTGAGAAGCATGTGATAAATGAGCCAGGGCACAGTGTTCTCTACAAGCTTGCATGAGCACCCTGCGTAGACTCAGGTAAGCCTGCGCATCCGCACAGTCTGATCAAAGTCTTTCGCGGGGAACTGTATTGGTAGCCAAAAATCCAGTCTTGAGGCGGAAAGTGAAGATTGGTCAGCCTGCACATCTGCGCAGGCTGACCAATCTTCACTGTCCGCCTGATCTGAGATTTCAGTGGTCGCACATGTAGTCTTGTAGGAAATGATGTGCGCGGGCTCAAATGCAAACCAACACGTACTCAAGTGCAAACCAGAATTGGATTTATAAACCCAGACATAATCTGTCAAGAAATAAAATATATTGCATATATTTTTCATGACAGCCTCGTCTGTACGATGTAAGTCCAGCATACTAAACACCTTGGAAGTCACTAAGAAAACGTTAAACATCCAACTATTGTCCCATGATAGTGTCAACATATTTGCCTATCAGTGCGTGGGATGCAACTGTCGTCTCAGATTCTGAGTGGACAAATGAACGACTTGAATGAAGAATGAAGGAGCGGCAATCAATGAGTACTCTGACCAGACATTGTGTTCTTTGACCTCTGAGCAGGGTCTACACTGTTTGCTAGGATCTAAATTAAACTTTTTATTGCAATAAAACAGATGGATTGGACACAAGTTATAACAATATTAGATAGTCCTCTCCCTAATACAGAACACAAAATATACTAAAGATACAAAAGTGGGTAAAGAATTATAAAGTTAACAATTACAAGTATCCTTTGTATAATGACACAGGTTTTTCTTATGCTACAAGAGTTAATATGCATATGTTATAAGTCGGGTATTATTGCGCAGTTCTACCTGGCCCCGAGGTTATAAAACTTTTTTTCATGCTCAACTCAGCTGAGCATGAAATGTGTCCTGCTAATAAATCTAAACTAACTATTAACTGCAAATTCTTTCTTGCTAAACATACATGAGCATGAAAATATCTCTGCTTATAAATATGAAATGCAAACTATTGCTGGAATTTTCACACATTTATTAGCAGAGAAAATTTCATGCTCAGCTGAGTTGAATATGAAAAAAAAATGTTTTATAACCACGGGACCAGTTTCTTTTGTGTAGCTTAGAACCGCAAATAAAACTTGAATTTGCATCAGCACTACATTTTGTATCACTATTACCTTAGCCAATTAGGACTACATTAATATATTAGGAATTACCTAAAGGATAACTTCAACGGATTTCTCTAACAATCTTCACAAGAAGAAATAGTGTTATGTTGACCGTTACTAGGCCGTATTTCTGTTGCAATTCCTCTTCCTTTGTCACTTTTCTGTGTTTGTTTGTTCAGGCCCCAAGGTTATAAAACTGTTTTCGTGCTCATATCAGCTGAGCATGAAATGTGTTCTGTAAATAAATCATAAATTACTAACAATTGCAATTTTTTTTTTTTTTTTTTTTTTTTTTTTTTTTTTTTTTGATATACATTGTTCTCTGCTAATAATTATGAAAATGCCAACTTTTATTGGCATTCATTTTTTTTAGCAGAGAAAATTTCATTCTCAGCTGAGTTTAGCTCGAAACAAGTTTTATAACCTCTGGAGCTGATTGTATTTCGATGAATAGCTGTTTTCGTTTTGTCTTTTCAAGTAATTAAACACTTACCCATTGCCTTGTGTGTTGCTTTCATGCACTTTCAACATTTTAATCAATACACACTTTCTTATGATTCTTTACACATGCCTTTTCTTTTAATTTATCGTATTGTTACAAGAGGTTGACCAACTCCTTGTCCTGCTATCAGCTGTCAAACCAGGCGCCTGTCAGTTATGGCCCTTGCAGACACACTATAAAGTAGTTCAACTATATTACTGAACTCAGAAAAAAAGGTACAATAAAGACCTCATTCTATGATGCTATGTTAAGCAATCTTCTCAATCACACTACCACCAAACTATGCAGTTAACACAGGAACTTTGTGTTAAGTATGTTCACATTCCCCCTACTAGACGAAACACTGTGAGTATTAACTTAGCCGCGTAAATCATTCCACGTATGAGGGGAGTTCAAGAAGTTCATACTCTTTTTTCATAAGTTCATAAATATTTCGTTCACAGTGCCTTCCCTAGTTCAGTTTAAGCTCTGTTCCGAGATCACATTAAATACAGTGTTATACATTTACGTAAAGACCAGCTGGTGTGTAGTATTATTTGGTGAAGTTTTGGTTTAAAGTTTTTAAGCCGCGCTAAGAGGTGTGAGCAAGGTTGTAGATTGCATTACTGCTCCTGAACATACTCAATGTAACCGAGTATGATCTTTTAACATCTTTAGTGCATTCTTTGCTTGCAGAGTCCTCAATTCCTCTCAGAATTTATTCAATATGCACTACATTTTCGTAAAAAATGTAAAAAGATAAACATGTAAAAATGTAAAAGATAAACATCACCATTCGCAATGTGAAAGAAAAGAAACAGAGAACATCACTGCAAGACATTTAGTGCAAAGGTGTCATAAATTTCGTGCCCTGGTACTGAGAACACATAGAGAAAGTTGATAAATTTCAAATGACACACACATTGCATTGGAGGCGACCAAAATGGAGACAGTAAAGAATGAAAAACAGACAGACGTAGAGTGTTAAAATTAAGCTACTTTGACTTTCTTAGGGGTGTGGTGGTGCTTATAATTTCTTATGGTTCAGGTTTCGATGAAAGCTCTGTTTTTATGCATCAATGTTGAACTGATTTTTTCGTCGATTCGAGCTTTCCATTCGTCCGCCTTTCACATCAGTGTCAGGAAAGTTTTGCAGATATGGTAAAATTTCGATAAATACTGGATTTTTCGCATCATAGTCTAGTTGAAATACAATTTTGAAGCGAGGAAACAGACTGTCTTCTCAATTGAATTGAAAAACAAAATCCACGAAAATCGCTGTTCGGACACCACCTTTGACAATCACATATGCTTTGCCTATTGACGACAAAAACAATCATACGCTGCATCCCTTGTTATATAATCCATGCTATACTTTTCCTATAATTGATGAATTTTGACTACCTGTGATGTGTCTAAAATCTACTGGATAAGTAATCCATTATCAGATGGTACAGAAATCGATGTCTATATTTGTTTCAGCCTTGTGTGGCACAATATTTAGGGTAATTACAGCAATATTATATACAATCGACTCCCGTTATCTCGAAGTCCAAGGGATTCTCTAAAATATTTCGAGATATCCGTTCCTCGACAATCAGATTTGCTGAATTGAGGGAAAAATATATCGAGCAACCACATTTCACAAATGAATATGTAAATTGGCTCCTGAAGTTAGTGATATATTGGAAAATATTGTAGAAAGGAGGAGAAATTGCTCCTCGAGATAAGCGGTTATTCGAGATAAGCGACGTCGAGATAACGAGAGTCGAAATACTTCTATACCCCTCAAGATGATTTCTCTGCGTACAACTTTACCCTTATCCTGCGGATCGCTTATATATACGATTTCAGGGGCAGGCCTTTAGTTCTAGATTGTTCGATATGGGGAAAATATACTTTAAAACAAACCTCCGTATTCAAGGCCAGTCAGTGAAATACTTTTCCAAAATCAGAGTCAAATTTCACCACTTTCAGTTTTTTTGTTGTTTTTTTTGTTTTTGTTTTTTTTTGTTTTTGTTTTTTTGTTGTTTTTTTTTGTTTTGTTTTTTTTTTGTTGTTGTTTTTTGTTTAGTTTTTTTTATGTTTTTTTTTTTTTTTTTTTTGTTTTTTTTTTTTAGCTCACCTGAGCACGAAGTGCTCATGGTGAGCTATTGTGGTCAGTCAATGTCCGTCGTCCGTCATGCGTCGTGCGGCGTCCGTCATACGTTGTGCGTCGTGCGTCGTCCGGCGTCCACAATTGCTTTAAAAGCCTACTCCTCCTACACCCCTGAGCCAATTGACTCGATACTTGGTAGGAAGCATCGGGGTGACTTGCAGATCAAAAATAGCTAAAATCGTTCCGATCGGAAATCCAAGATGGCTGCCATGGCCGCCATCTTGAAGATATTTTTCGCTTCTTCTCCTGAACCGAAAAGCCAACTGACTCCAAACTTGCTAGGAGGCATCGGGGTGACTTGTAGATAAAAAATAGATAAAATCATGCCGATCGGAAATCCAAGATGGCCGCCATGGCAGCCATCTTGAAAATCTATTTTTCGCTTCTTCTCCTAAACCAAAAAGCCAATTGACTCCAAACTTGGTAGGAAGCATTGGGGTGACTTATAGATCAAAAATAGCTAAAATCGTTCCGATCGGAAATCCAAGATGGCCGCCATGATAGCCATATTGAAAATCTATTTTTCCCCTCTTCTCCTGAACTGAAAGGCCGATAGACTCCAAACTTGCTGGGAAGCATTGTGGTGACTTGTAGATCAAAACTAGCTAAAATCGTGCCGATCGGAAATCCAAGATGGCCGCCATGGCGGGATCGGCATCAGTTAGGGAAACAATGAAGACTACCGAAGTAATCCGAAACGAAGAGTGAAAATAACATCATTTTTATTTCGTTCGGATATACAGTGATTTCACTGTTGCAATAAAATAAATAGTGTTCACTGTACTCCTATCATATTATCTGACAGAAGCAAAACTTCCTCCCAAATACTATAAGTATTCGAACACCTTTACTCCTTACAATACTCATTCAAAAAATTGAACAAATCGAATAGAAGCCCTGGTGAGGTTTCATGTTTCTTGAAGGAATGCAAAATAGTGAAGAAGATTACCAGGGATTGCTACAATCAAATAAAACAGCAAACCAATGACACTAACAGGAAGAGTACGGTAAATGTCCTAAAATTTCGAACACTTTATTCCACACTTTTTTTTTTGGCCTGAATTTTGCTTTTAATGCAGTTATTTCTTAAACTATGAACTAGTTCTTAAACAAGTGTAATGGCAAACAGTGTAGACCCTGATCGGACTGATCCTTGAAGCAGTCTGATCTGGATCTGCACTGTTTGCATGTGCTTTTTTGTCAGAAAGTTAAGTGTACGAAATTTTAGGGCATTACCGTAAGCAAACTATGGTTGATAGAACATACGTAACAAAACGAGGAAAACTATAGCAACCAGCTGTCTTTCCCCAACAGAATGATCACGATGCCAGACAGGGCCCACCAAACACAAAAATACATTAAACAGATCTAAAAGGACAAAATACCTGCAGCGAGCAGTCACAGAGCCCACAAAAAAAAAAAATGCAATAACCACCACCTTAGAACGGTAAAGTAAAAATAATTGATTTTACTGATGCCAAATTTTCACCTCAGGTTCAAGTGTTGTGAAAAGTACAAAAGTATTAGAGATTAGCCTCTCTTTAAGAGCGTGTTATGATGGAACAGCAGCCTAGAGCCAGATCAACGGTTTACTTTGGTCTACCAAGCTTTTCCCCAGGCCTGTCTATTCAAGTAGTTACATGTATATATAAAGGGTCCATATTCCGAAAACAAAGGCATTTTATACAAGAAAATTTTAATAAATTGATATTTAGTATCAATACCATCATAAAATATGGCATCTGACAGCCTGTAAAATTTCAGTTAATCTCACGTTTTTGAACTGGATCAAAAATAAAATGATTTTTATCGTATCTCGCAATTAATGTTGGATACATTAATGCAGAGATACGATAAAAAATTATATTTAATTCCAAGAACGAGAGACTAACTGAAGTTTTACAGGCTGTCAGGTGTCACATTTTATGATTGTATTAATGCCATGTATCAATTTATTAAACCTTTCTTGGATAACAAACTGTCTATTTTTGAGGAATATGGAACCTTTAAGGAAAACGCGCTTACATCATTGTATCTTAACAGGAACTTGGCGACATTGTCTGTACAAAAATGAAAACTATGCCACCCACATGTATGTTATCATGTCAGTTTAATAAAACATCTATATCCCTTGTGTAACTACAATTTAGGCTACAGCAGTATTTAATAATGTTATAGCTAAAGTTTGTGATGCGCTTAATGGAAAAGATTCTTTACTGGTGGTTATCTTGTTGCAATTAAATTAAACGATAAATCTTAGCATGCTGGATAAAAGTATCAGCAGACGACATTTTGGAACAATTTCTTATTTTCCCAGAAAATGGGATGTAACATTTCACGCGAAAAGATTTGCAGAAAATGTCAACTACTATTTTATGGGAAAAAATAGAAAAATATCACCAATTTGTCATCTGCTGAATTTGCCCATAGCATGCTAAATGTTAAATAATAAACTGTTTCTTTGAACAGATATTGAGTTCGGCTAGGTCTTTGATACTATCGCCGTACGACTTTTGCGATATACAAAATAATTGCCTAGAGTGGAAACACTCTGCCTGATATTTTCATGGCTTCACACAGTCCTCAATACTTGATTCCGCTGGTACAATCTAGTAAATGAGTATTGTTCGTAAACATATCCCGATATGCATGTACAACGGGCCTGGTTCGCTCATGACTCTATTTACATTGTGCTAGAATAAAATATTCCCAGTAGGCACAACGCGAGGTTGTTGCAACGTTGTGCACCGCTAGGATCTGCTAAGCGTGTTCTTTGGCACAATAGAAACAAAATTAAAACATCGAAAATTGCAGACTCGGTTTGACTGGGTTTATTCATGAACGATAATGAGACAATGCAATCTCCCTCATACGTGCAAGAAGCACCATAAGCGTCAGTCTATTTGCAGATTTCATTCATAGATTGAGTCTACAACGAATGACCACTGAGATCAATTAACACGCTCACAAAGCTGAAAAAAAACTGCAGTGTCAAGTTTTCTTGGCCAGACTAGCTAGTTTCAGCATTATCAGTTGTTTTTATTTTATTTTATTTTTTTTAATCCCGGAATGGGCTCAATGATCACAAAGGACCAAAACATATAAAGTACACCATAGTGAAGTAGGGGAGACGTTTTACTGAGGCGGTTCTAACGAGTACCTACAATCTATGTTTTGAGCAGAAATATGAAAAATATCATTTTTTTTTTATCTGAAAATTTTCATTTTTTGGTAGTTAAGTTTTCAATATATATTTAAACAGGCGTGTTTCGTAATGGCAATGAAACTCTAACACCACTGGAACAGTCAGTAGTGAGACAAATTGGCGGGGAGTTAACACATTGTATTTCTATATTGGTTTTGTGATCATTGTAAAGTCTAGTGCGCGTATTATCCATCTTGAAAACACTCCTATTCAAATATATAGAAAATTTCACCTCCAAAAAACTGAAAATTTTTAGATAAAACAAACTCTGATATTTTTCATATTTCTGCTCAAACATAGATTGTGGGTACTCGTTAGAAGCGCCTCGGCGAGGCGGTTCTAACGAGGTTCACAATCTATGTTTCGAGCAAAAATAAGAAAAAATAATGCGGCGATTCCAAATGAGTACACTCGACATACTATTAATTTATAAAAGATCAAAAAGTCATCCTTAAATCATTCCCATTTGCCTCCTGACCTGGCGCAATCCTTAACGTTCAGTAGCTCGAACTATCCATTTCTATTACAAATTTCGATGGTCCCAAAGATTTCGTGCCTATGAAGTTCGACTATATGTTTTGACAAATACAGATAACTGAAACAGGTTTGCATTATACTTCTCGGTCATCTACGTTTAAAAGCTCCATATTCCTCAAAAATAGACATTTTTATTTAAGAAAGGTTTAATAAATTGATATATTGTATAAATACGGTCTTAAAATGTGGCATCTGACAGCCTGTAAAATGTCAGTTAGTCTCTCGATTTTGAACTGGATCAAAAATGATTTTTTATCGTGTCTCTGAATTAATGTTAGCAACATTAATTTTAGAGATACGATAAAAAAAAACAAAGACATCATTTCAATCATTTCATTTCAAGAACGAGAGACTAACTGAAATTTTACAGGCTGGCAGGTGCCGCATTTTATGATGGTATTAATACCATATATCAATTTATCAAGCCATTCTTGGATAATAAAATGTCTATTTTTCAGGACTATGGAACCTTTAAAAGGGCATTTACAAATATTGTGTGGGTTGTTTGCTGGCAAATTTTATTTTCCTGTTTAGCTTACCAATGGTAAGAATTTTATTAAAAACTGTATATTTTTCTGCGGGAATGCAACCCCACTAAAATGGTGACTAAGATTATACTTCTTTATGCCAAGCATAAAATTAATATAAATGAAGATTCCCAGGAAATGCCAAAATCACGAAGTACTGTCTTATAGATGGTCCAAAAAAGAAGAAGAGACGAGGAACGGACAATGACAAAACAAAGGCCACATATAAAACAACTGATGCACAAATAAAGAAGAACTGCAACAAAAAACTAGTAGGTGCCTAACCCATTTAAGACTGAATAAACTCTCCCATACTATATATTGGAAGAGTTCATTTTCGATTTTAGGTATGTCAGGCTATATGATATAAATATACCTAAAGAAAAACTACTTGCAAACAGTGGAAACCCTGAATGGACGCCGCGTCTAATCCGGGTCTGCACTTTTTGCCAGTTACCAGTTTAGGGGTCTCCAGTTTCCAATGGGTTGAACCAGTTTTAGTCGCGCGAAACCGCACCCTTATTTTTAATGCAGCTCCAAATTACAAACATATGCTCGGTCCGAATAGAGATCCCCTACTTCATCTACGAAATATCACGTAAAACACAAATAATAAAAAATGTGATGAAGCAAAGCAAAAGACTTAATGGCGATCTGAATCCAAGAAAACCACAGGACAACGCTCTCAATATTTAGATTTCAACTCAAGAGACATTTATGCAATTTACCACCAACGGCTAAATACTGCTAAAACGACAATGCGAAGTGTGAGGTAGAACAGAGCTGAGCAAAAAATGTAGACCCAAGTTAGAGAACGCGCATTCTGATCAGCCTTTAACAGGTAGTAAATCGGGCATGTTCAAAATTTAGGAAAAAATGGCAAGATGTTAAGTCCAGATATTTTGAGTATATATGGTCAGGGCTGATTGTTTGTTTTTGCTTTTATAAATGGTAAGATTTCATTGAAAACCGCATAGTACAAAAACAAGCCCACTAAAATACTGAATGCAACATAATCCTTTATGCTAAAACTCCTCGGGAACGGTAGGTCGCGGGTTCAAACCCCGGCCGCCTCAAAGGTGAGGACTAGATGATAAGTATTTGTTGATAGATACTTTGTTTGCTGCAATAAAAACTCTACAGACCTTATATTGTTTGTTCCTAATATGTGACGTTAAATAAAGTTTATTTTATCTTATATTTTAATCTACTTCCGCTTCTCTCAGTACATTAATATTAAAGGAAGATTTTCTGTTATCTTTTACAAGGGTGATAACGTTTGTTATTTTCTAATTGGTTTTGTACCTATCAAACTCCTCCTAAAAAGGATCTACTCTTTAAGGAAAGTATTTGTTCCCAATTTTTTCTGGAGGGAAACAAAATAATTTTGAAAGAGTTACCACCACACAAACTGTATTAATTCCCCTTAACACTCCAATTCCAGAAAATAGTTTTGCACTTTGCCATGTACGTCTAACGACTACTAAAATGACAATGCGAAGAAAACAGATTACGACTGAGGGACAGTAACCTCTAGGAAGAACACTGTCAGTCGGTTATTAAATTTGTCCGGTGATAGACAAAACTGTAACAAACTAAAACACTTGTGCAAAAAACGGTGAATAACATGAGAGTAAAATATACATCGTAGCATTCGTGAAAAAAAGTGTAACCACTCTAACTTACGTTTTGTCTGAATGTCGTAATTGGTTTCATCTTTAACGTCGCTCTTCTTCAACCGCGATGATCGTATGCTCGCCTTCCGCCTTAAGCTAATGTGATTTTAAGCAGACAATGTTTAGGACACCTTTTCTAACCCTTTCCCGTGCTCTAAAGGGAGCAATTTATTTCCTTTCAGAGTTAACACCTTTTCAATAGGGAGGCAAAACCTTTTGAAAGTTTTCTCCCCTAAACGTGTATTCATTTCCCTTAATTCCAGTATATTCATTGATTCTGAAAGCGGACAACGAATGCCCAGATGAGTCTGTGCATTTGCGCAGACTTATTTGAGCATTCGTTGTCCACAAGTGACATCGTTCCCTTTTCTTGCACTGCGCATTACATATATAGATGGATGATTGACATGAACGAACGTGTTATTGTTTCCCAATAAGAACTCGTAAAAGTACAAGTGATTCGGAATGCTTTCGTTTACTCTATGAAGAGGACAGATGTGGAGGAAAGAACCATTTACCGGGCATAAACCGCGATTAATATAAACAGAGGACCTTATACGAGTGTTTACATCAAACGAGCCAGGGCATAGCATTTCCTTGAAGACTGCATGTGCGCCCAGCGAAGACTAATATCATCCGCGCAAGGTGATCTGAGTCTTCGCTGACCACCAAAAGACGCTTTGGACCCTTTTCTACCCGCAGAGTGTCCTGCGAAGACTTCGACCAGACTGCATAAATGCGCCGGCCAATCTTAGTCTTCGATGGGCGCGTATGCAATCTTGTAGGAAATGCTATGACCTGGCTCATATGGCAGTTGAGTCTTCTGTAGTCATATCTCTTATCAAACTGCACACTAAGAATATCATGTTCTATTGATCTTTTTGTCTCGAAAACTTTTGTTTACATGTCACACAGTCGGGAAACAAACTCCGTGGTGGCTATCATTTTTACCCCCACTTTTGCCTACGTCATCAGCTTGGCGCGTACTTCAAGAAAACCATTTCTCCGGCAGAGAGGTAAATCGGTTTTGTTATTTTACATAATTAAATGGAGACTTGTAACACCTATCCTATCATATGCAGACTGTAGCCCGAATGATGCCGCTGATTTTTCTCCCAGATGGCCGTGGTTTTTGAGAATACTCCTTCAGTTTAGTCAAAAACGGTCAAGATCCCTTCACGGTCTACAAACAAATGCATGCAAAATCGTTTAAATTATTCACAAAATGCGTACATTGTAGTTTGGTATCGATAACTATTAGGTCACCTATATTAAACTTGACTCAAGCACAGGCTTTTTTATTATACATCCACTGCTTATCATATATTGCAATACTATTTTTTTTTTCAAAATTATCAATAATAATAATACAAATAATAATAAAATTTATTAAATTTTTATTTATAAATTTATTTAGAGCATCGGGTTTTTTTTATTTTCCTCTAATGTTGAAATTGACATTTCCTGTTTGGGCCGCAGTCTGGTTACCCTTCCTGCCAGAATAAGACCTGAGACAGAGCCAAAATCGTACTTTAACTTCCAAAACTGGGAAGTCATAGGAATCAAAGGAAATTTCAATAGCATCACTACTACAGGAAGTTCTAACTTATACTCAAGTCTAAGTTTTGATCCACTCGGGTGATTCTAACGAGCTGCTACAATCAATTTTGTCAGCTTGAGCGCGGCTCCAGCGAGCACACAGTCTGTGTTCTGAGCCACTGAGGTGGTTATAACAATCTTTATTTTGAGCAGAGAACAGAAATTATGGATGTTCCTTAAAACCGCCGCACTAACGCCTCAGTGATGTGGTTCTAACGAGTACTCAAAACCAATATTTTATAAGAAATAAAAGTAATGATGCGCATCCTTGAAAACTCCTTGCATAAAGCGTGTTTTCTAGGTTGTTTACCACACGGACTTGTTAAGAGGAACTGATACACCTGAAAGATTTATCCGCCATTTTCACTTTTCACAACGGATACAACGCTTGTAACTTTCTCTTTGCTCTCCTGCATACATAACCCCTCTAAAAAACTGGATCAAGTTAAGAAAAGAATTTGCTCCAAGAAGCAGAAAATTCTTCCCTAGGAGCAAATTCTTTCCTCTAATAGTGCCCCCCCCCCCCCACCCCACCCCCCCCCCCTCCACGCCCTACTGAGAAGTCAGGTAAAACATAAATGAGAGAATTAAAAGATGTAAGAAAAAAGTTCAGGGAGTGCCTTAATCACAAGCCGCAGCCCTTCCAAGACACCAAGAGAAAGAGGAAACAGATAAAATCAAACAAGCGCAAATCGAACAAACGTACGAAAAGCACTAAGAATGGCTCTCTCTTCCGCAAGCGAGGTAATCGCAATGTTAAAAGAACTGAAAAACACAAGAACAAAATAACACAAGGCAAGACTTAAAACAAATCGCCTCGTAGAACCTCGTAGAATAAACCACAAAGCAACAAAGAGAAAGACTAAAGCCGGGACCACCGCCTTAGAACGGTCAGTAGAATAAACCATCGGGGGTTTAAAGCACTTTTACAGTCGGCCAACTTCACCCTGGGTCACGATGCTACTCTTAATACAGACATACATAAATATTCGGTTCGCATAAATGCTCCCAACCCAGTCAATGCATCAAAGTGAAAACATAAAAATCAAATTAATCACTTTGATAAACAAAGAAGAGTACTCATGGCTAATTCTACTGTGTGCCAGAGTAAACGAAAACCAATAGCTGAACCACGGCTGACCAAGCCAAAGACATATCGTCAAGCCCCAACCTACCGGTAATGTTTTACGAAGAGGCCGTCAATGAATCTGAGGCCCGAACCGCCATCGTGCAATTAAAGAGCAGAGCATAGCCATCAACAACGATTAGGTTGATAACTAAGCATGCAGTGTGCCGCATAATATCCAGACTATAGCGGATAATATAACGGTTAATTAGTTGCCTGAATTGCTCCGAAAAGTTAGACTTTCCCACAATTTTTGTAAATCTATACACTAAGTCACCGTAAAATTCTGGGTCCGATATACCTTATAGCAGAAGTGTTTTCAGACTGACATTATATTTTTCTACCAAGGCACTGTGTCTGCGATAAAATTTTGAACTCCCCTGAATGTATGTCTATTCACCTTAGCGTGATATATAACATAAGTGAAACGACATGAATGAATGGATAGGAAAACGAAATACTATGGTGCTACTGAATAACTTTCTTGCTGGACAAAATAGATAAAAAAAAATCAAGTTTAGGGGCAGATCGTTTAGGGGAGGAAATGGTTTGAGGGCGAAACTACTAGGATTCTAATTGACCTGGCCGAAATGACTCCGAATTGTTGTTAAGCTTTATACTTGGTAACAAAAATCTGTTTATTCTGGGAGTCGTCCCTCCCTAACAACATGTGACCGTGATGCTTAATTCCTGTTAGTGAATGGTGAAAAGATGAAGATATAGGAAACACCAATAACCTGTGTCGAGTCAAGTTTGCTCTGCTGAAGAAACCTTTGCCACAACAGCTATAAGGGGCTTTGTCTATGTACGTCCTCTCATCATCATTCAAACCGCTTCTGCTTTTGAATAATTTGCCACAAGTAACGGCAAAGACCTAGCTAATCCATAACTGACACCAGTATGAGCTTATGTAAGACCAATATCGGAATGTACAAAGTAAAACCAAAAATAAACGATTATGGATAATCAGTCCGTGGAAACTATTGTGTTTTCGAGTCCGAAGGTTCGTCCGTGACAACTATCGTTTTGAAAACAAAAACATATTGCATTGTATGATAAGCAGTAGATAGATATCTAATAAAAGAAAACTGTGTCTGAGTAAAATTTAATATGGGCGAGAACATAGTAGTCATTGATACCAAAACTATGCGTTTTGTGAATAAAAGCGATTTTCAATGCAATTTTTTGTCGACCGTGAAGGTCTGAATTTAACCAGAAAGTGGTAAAGGTTAGAATAAGCATTTTTGATCGTTAACATTTACTTATAAGCAGCACTGAACAAGCCCTTTGTTGCCAAACAAAGGTGCTCGACCTAAAACAACTACTTGGAATTTTATGTGTATTGAGCTATATATTTCTGTATATGCTTACGCTTAAAGTCTCTAGGACAGTAAGGATTAAATGTTCCTCAAATATGCAATCAGCATTGATCTACATCAATATGTAGAATATGGATTTAAACTTTTATCCTGCTATTTATAGAATGAATAGACCGCATGAGTCGCTCCCAGCATTTTCAATGATCGAACACTTTTGAAGACAGAAAGTTTCCTCCCTAGCATTTGAAATCATTCAAAACGTGAGGAGTTAAAAGGGACGTGTGTGCGGTGGGGGGGGAGGAGGGGGGCAAATTCTTTCTTTTAAGAGTAGATCTCAATAAGGAGAGTCAACTGTTTCCGTGTCAGAGTGATTACCCTTGGATGTAATCCATTCACCGTAAATTCCAAATACAACGTTTCAAATAAATGCATGTGTTCTAATTTTTGATTTTGGAAGAATAGCATGCGTTACATACCGGTCGTTTTCTATGGGCCTTTGGAGATGATCCGAATACAATATCTAGCTCTACTTACTTGGTGGTGGTGGTGATGGGAGGAAAATGAAAATATCAAACTTATTTCACAGTGTCATAATGTAAGATACTTTATCCCGGTGTGCATGACCAACTCTGGCCGTTAGTCTGCGTTGGCCGGCATTTAGGGAAAAGCCCATAAGGATTACATCCTAACTGAAAGCGAAACTATCCATTTTGAAACACTTACTGTAGGAACTGATTGTCATTAAGACATTTTGATAGATGTGTCTCATTTTCTTAAAACTGCATTACTGTGTTATCTACCGCAGGAAATACAATTGACATCAATTACAATGAGCCAGTGTGACCCAAATACTCGTTACGAGAGTAAATCGTTTTGCAAATGGGCCGCAACGTGAGAAAACGTACCTGTTGACATGTGTGCCTAATGAAAACTTAAATTAGTCTACTCATCTGCGTTGTTTAATTAGGGTCTTCGTTGTCCGCATTAAGGAACTTTGCATTCTTAGCTATCCAAACTGCGTCCAGTGAAGGTTCTGATCAGACTGCGCGAATGCTGGGCGCACATATCCGATGGTACGTTTTCTGACTTCTAAAGTGTTTCTTTCTCCCTGATTGTTGGTTTGTATTCCTAGACGTTTCATACTTCACGATGTCATAATTTACGGTCTTGGTTCACCATGTGCAGATTACGTTTTAATTTCCTTTGAGAACATTGGGCCCATTGTTGTATCTTTGAAAATAAAGTTCTGCTCATGTATACGCTAGAGGGCGTAAGCAGTTTTGCAAACTACATTACTGCTTATAAAGAGACTCAATAAATCTCGCACACACAACAGCTCAGCCAATAGTCAGAGAGTTGGGTGTCTTGACAATCCATCTGTAACATAGTGAACCTAAGTTGTGATCCAGTTGTGATTAACAGTAAGTTGATCATAAATGAACATATCACAGATAATGCCAGGACCAATGGACTAGTAACTTCGCGTTTGGAATTGTCGTTTGATGTCTTAAACGTCCAAAGGGGTTTGCTGCTCGGTTTACTGAATCCTAACTCTGACATTTCCTGTCTAATGACAAGTGCATACAAATCATCTGGCCAAAGGTATAAAATAGTAAAAAATTGTCTGCAATATGACATCTCCAGCCCAAACATTGCTTTCCCTTTCTTGCCAATTTGACGCAATTCTTCAAAAATCATTTCTTGTCAAAACTTGCCAAGGTTGAAATATCTGAAGATTATTTCCTTAAGAGCTAGGACATTTAACTTAACTTTGAAATTAATTTTCCGTATTCCATTAGCTGAAAATGGCTGATAAATACATGCAGACAGTTTATGTACAAAAGCTGGTGCAGGGAATGAATAACTGTCAGTGGCGAAGCTTCCAATAGCTATTAATTTTAATGTTTCAGAAAACGCTGACAAGAATCCAAGCTGTAAATTTCAGATCGATAAGCTATAAGTAGAAAAACATCAAACATTGCAGGAACTTCACCATTTCTCAAAACGTTAACTTTCTTTTCTCTAATGAAATGTTGGACGCGAGAGTTCCTCGTTGATCACCATTGGATAGGCCCAAAGAACCATGCATTAAGATGATGAAATTTAAGTGTAGGATGAAACATGTCTGAACATGGCTGTACAAATCTGTTACAATCAAGGTAGACATGTTCCCCTTATCTCATTCGGAACCGCATTCCAATGCACCGGTTGATCTGCGATGATTGTGGAATAAATCGTTATTTAGGTCACTGCACTCATTCCTGATCGATGAACTGACGATGTGCGTTTGCCTGTAACAAAATATTTGAGGTAACAGCAGTCCTAAAAACTTAAAGTTTTAAGTGCTTGTTTAAAAGCACGAAGAGATTTATTATTTCTGACTGACAGTGGTAATTCTAAATAGTTATATCGATCACATTTCGCAAGTTGTATTTCCTTCTCTTAGACAGCAGTAATATAACACATGTAATCTGGTGCCAAATCATTCATGATTTTACTTGTATATATAAACAGCCTTTGATATGGACGCCTTTTGTTCTATCTTTAAATGCACCTCATGACTCCTTAAATCAACTTAAGCATGCCATTTCGCAGTGTTGGAAAGTATATTAAAAAAAAAGGTTAGAGAAAAGTCCTGAGAGTGCCACAGTCACAAAAAAAAGGTAAGAGAAAAGTCCAGGGAGTGCCACAATCACAAACCGCAGCCCTTCCCAGACCCCAAGAGGAAGAGAAACCCGACAAATCCAAACAAGCACAAATCGAACAAACGTACGAAAAGAACTAAGATTAGCTCTCTCTTCCCCAAGCGAGGTAATCGCAATACTAAAAGAACTAAAAAACACAAGAACAAAATGACACATGGAAAGACATACAACAAATCGCCTCGTAGAATAAACCACAAAGCAACAAAGAGTAAGACTAACACCGGACCACCGCCTTAGAACGGTCAGGTTTCAAGCACAAGCCGCAGAAGACACCAAGAGGAAGAGAACAAATACAAAACCAAACAAACGCAAATCGAACAAACGTACGTAAAGCACTTAGATTAGCTCTCTCTTCCCAAAGCAAGGCAATGGCAATGCTAAAAGGACTGAAAAACACAAGAACAAAATAACGTAAGAGCTCTCTCTTCCCAAAGCAAGGCAATGGCAATGCTAAAAGGACTGAAAAACACAAGAACAAAATAACGTAAGGCAAGACCTAAATGATAATGTATTTCAACAAAATTAACTAAAACAGTTTCAGAATACAATACTCCGAAATTGTTATGCGGTACCACGAGAAAGTATACTGACCCAAAACAAACACAACACTATTAAATAGCAAAAGAAACGAAGACTGGTATCGTATGATGGTAAAAAAAAAACTGATCTAGGGTGTTAAACGTTCATGTAACTCAACAATGGAAATATGTATATTTGACTTGTTTTCCTCGATGTAAAGTACATATGAAAGAAATCGTGCATCAACATATACAGATAATTTTCTATTGCAAAAGAATAAATTGGTGTTAATCTTATTTTACTTTGCAGTTCAGAAAAATTGCGTGTTTTTTTTATTTTTGGGTCAGTGCATAATCGCTTATGTTTGTTAGGGCTGAAATTAACTAGTCATTGCTTCCTCCATGTAGAAAATATGCGAAAACCATGATTTTAAACGCCTTCTGAACCATGTAGACATGACGAGGAGCAGACTAACGAAATATCGAAGTATCAATGAAACTGAGACACTGATTCTTGTTCGTTTATGCGTTTTGTGTTTCCAAAGACACCCTTTATAGACTTTATAACAATATTAACCCTAGTCCTGCTGAACCCAGATATACCCTGTCTTTGCAAACATTGTAGATCCAGATCAGTTGGGCCAACTGATGTGGATCTGCACTGTTTATCATTAAGTATAAGATATGTATCAACAACCTGCAGCAAGTAAGCTGTTTGGCTGAAAATTAGAAGTGGGTGGGGCATCTTAATTTATTCATTTAGGTAAGGGTAAATAAATTTTCCACTCTATCATTGATATAAACCAAGAAACATAAGTTTCCTCAGGTACAGCGGCATTTATGACCTTTGGGGATGACATTGATAAACCAAAAATCATTTTGCTGTCTGTCTGACAGATAATGTGAAATCCAATTCAATAATTTTTATTCTGTCTAAATTTAAATAACAGACCCTTGTACCATACATATCAAACTCCTTCGAAAAATACATGCATATTGCTTTGCACCTGACCTTGGAACAATTTGATTTTATGAGTCAATGAGCTGGTAAACTGTGTAATTAACAGGTAAAACAATACACCTGACTGATGCTTGTATGTAAATATTATTACTATGTGTTATACTTATTTCACTCCCAAAAGGGAAACTGCAAACAGTGCAGACCCAGATCGAACACCACAAAATATGTGGCGTATGATTACGGTCTTCACTGTTTGCAAATAGTTTAGCCATTTTTTTCTCTAGGAATATCTAAATCACATAGCCTGATATATATGTATCTAAGCTTGAAATTCGACTCTTCCAGTGTAAAGAGTGGTGGAGCCTAGTCAGTCTACAATTGTTAATTACAATGCCATCAGCTTGCATACACAGCTAATTCAAGTGATCGGTCTATAGTTAGACAGTGTTTCAGACGGTTGCTTTTTTTGGTAATCGCATACATATTTTCCACAACCTTATTTCCACAATAAAGGAAAATGACATTCATTAAAAGATCTACTATATAATAATTTAAGTGGTCCAGCCACAGTAGTACACGTTTTCTTTACTGAAAAATAATTGAACTGATCTTCCCCACAAGCTTTGTTCGTGAATAATGTTCGTATTTATAGCATCCATGATTTAAGATTCCTCAACATCATTTTGTATATTCTGAGTTTTGGAAAAAAATTAGGCAAACTAGAAGTTGAGTCGTCCTAGGTGGACATACAAACAGCTACACGTAAACCCAATTATGCCTAGCGTCCCAAAACTGAAAATTACAAGCAGACCCTGATCAGACCTAAACTCATACGCGTTTTATCAGGTAGATACTGTTTGCATTAAATACGGGAATTTCTATCTATCTACTGATACTGCATCACCCTTTCGCGAGGATTATATGCAGGTGTTCGGTGTGCTTCAGACTGGGCTTCAGTGCAGTGAAAGTTAAAAACAAGACTATAAGATAAATACAGTTAAGGTGAAATAAAAGATGAAAGGTTAAACTGAAACATGGTATTAAAACCTTACCAAATATCCCTTCTATTTGAAATGGTCCCGTCCAAAGAGTTGAGGTACAAGAGTTCATTCGGCATCAATGGGTTAAGCGCGTTTGGTAGTTTTTCTACCTCAGGGAAAGCAAATCCTACCTCGCAGTTTTCGGTGGAAGTATTTAATGCCGAAATTATTTCGGAAGTTTTTTATGATTTAATGAAGTAGCTTAACGGTTTCCATTAAACTCCTGGATTAAGGTTTAAAAATTCAATTAAACTCATTCATGCCCAGCGTTCCAAAACCGGGACATTGGCAAATGGTGTAGACCAAGATCAGACGCGTCAAAACGCGGCGTTTGATCACGGTCTACACTATTTGCATTTAACATTAGACTTTCTATAAAAATGGTAATAATAGAAACTAACCAGACACCCCTTCTATCAGTAATGGGTCTGTCCAAAAAATTAGGTAGAAGAGTTCGGTATGAATGGGTTAAGGTTTTCTTCAGTATTGTTAATCTTTCTTTATCAGGATGTTCTAACAGTACTGAAAGTGCCTTAGTGGTAAAACAGAATTGTTCCGTTTTGACTAGTATGATTAGGAGTTAAGATGCCCGAATATTCAGGGTAAATACCGCAGTTTGCTTCCAACGATTATTCCTAGAATCAGCACATTACATGACAATCGTTATTTTTCTCCCAGTTGCGCGTGATAAGCCATGAGAACAACGTGTTATTACCCAGCTTATGACTATTTAATAACAGTCCTGCATTCGTTCATAGGATTAATAGGTCTAATTAATATTCTTTCCCAGAATATTGCAATAATAATTCATTTCGATTTGGCATATTTATAAAACCATATTTGTTTTACATAAAAATCAAAATGGATTAAAATATAGATGCTAAGCGTTTTACTAATTAGAGTTTAGCAAAAAGGGTAGCTCCATATCAGACCACGCACAACGTAGTCTGGCCAGGCACTACACTGTTTGCCATGGTGTATGCATAATCAGTTATAATAACAGATGCAACATGAACAATGGCGAGTCAGCAAAAGCCCGCAGTGAGCCTACGTATCAAGGATATGGCAAAGTTATAGAAGTAGAGCGTAGACCTGTAATGTTGCTCAAAAAGTAAATTTATAAAAAAAAATAAAAAAACGTAAGAATATGGCTGCTCTATGTTTGTTATATACATAAAGAATTATACAAATATTTGGCTCTTTACCTGAGGGCTATCCACTTTACCTACGTGGATGATTAAGTAATGGCAGGCTGCTCCACTTCCTAACGCCCCAAGAATACGGCACACTGATTAGTAACAGACAACAGTCGTGCAAGGAGGTCTGATCCCACACATGAAGTTAATTGGAGATAAATGCCAAAATTGTGTTCCATATTTCAGACAGTGTGAATCCAGTTTTTTTTTTTTGTTTTTTTTTTTTTTTTATTGGGGCGGGGGGGGGGGGGGTCAAAGAGTGGCTTTTTTTCTAGAGGCTACTCAACTGACCTTTGTAAATGATTTAGTAATGTCAGACTGCTCGACTTCCTAACTCCCCTCAATATAGCACACGGATTGATAACAGACAGCAGTCATGCAAGCTGGTCTGATCCCACACATTAGGTTAACTGAGAGATAGATTCCAAAATTGTGTTCCATATTTAAGACAGTGTGAATCCAGTTTCAGTTGGGGGGTCAAGAAGCGGCTCTTTTACTAGGGGCTACTCACTTGACCTTTGAGAATGATTTAGTAATGTCAGGCTGCTCCCTTCAATATGGCACACGGATTGATAACAGACAGCAGTCGTGAAAGCTGGTCTGATTCCAAACATGAAATTAACTAAGAGATAGATGTCAAAATTGTGTTCCATATTTCAAACAGTGTGCATACAATGTTTTGAGAGGAGTCAAGAAGGCAAGTTAACTAAGAGATAGGTGCCAAAACTGTTTTCCATATTTCAGACAGTGTGAATCCAGTTTATATATATATATATATATATATATATATATATATATATATATATATATGTATATATATATATATATATATATATATATACATATATATATATATATATATATATATATATATATATATATTATTTTTTCATTATTTTTTATTATTATTATTATTATTTGTGGGGGTGGTGGGGGGATCAAGAAGGCAATTTTGGCCAACTAGTCTCAGTGAACAACCCCAATGTAATAACAAGACTATTTTGCATATATAAACAGAATATATACATTATATTAAGATTGGCTCCCACAGCATTAAATAGATAATCTGGCGCTTCAGGGAATGGTTGGCGGGATGAGCTCTCAAGCATTGCACTAATGTTTGCTTCTCCTTATCCATAGAAATTGGTTAGACTGTCTCTGCACCTGCAGAGTCCCTGTGTATTGACCACATGATTGACAGTGAGCCTTCACCAAGCAGTAGCCCCTGTGTATTGACCACATGATTGACAGTGTGCCTTCAACAATCAGTGCCTGTCCAGCCACCTGCTGTTTTTACCAACATAATATAGACAATACACAAGTTACACAGCTGCCCATCAACACTATATATATTATCTTGTAATATTTGAACTCAGTTAGTTATTGTGAAAAACGTTCAAGCTGTCTATAATGAAGCAGTATTATATGATAAAAGTTTGACATAAACTGCAATTACAAAATTGTCATTCAATATAAAGGACAAAGTGGTTTGCACTTTGTAGGAAGCAAACCGTACTCACTAGATGTACCCATATATCAAATCTAGTCTGCCTCGACAGTACAGTTTTGGTTTGTAATGGAGATCGTAGGCTAACATGACAAAGTGACCCGACGTTGGTTTGTGACACAACAATCTCTCCAACTATACCCATACAAAAGAGCTACTCAGCTTAAGTTAAAAAAAAAACGCATGGGATATGCCTAGGCGACGTTTTTCCATTAATACATTAATCACATACAAGGATCAAACTTCTTTTATATTATGGAATGCACAACCCAGACTTTTTACAGCTAGTTCTATATGCATTTAGTACATGTATGGTCGTGGAAAAAGCAATATGCGAATCAACAACAAAATTGGTACAATTGTTTAACGTAATTCACAGATAAAAGCTTACGCATTATATTATCCCCCACATCTAACCCTGAGTGTAATATTTAGTACATTTGTGATAGGCGGCCTCGCTACATTCGTAACAACTCGATTCCTGCCTGGCAAAAACCTGGAAAAATCATATAAAAACATGTCATGAAGTGTTTCAGTATGGAATAAAATTTGGCACTGTTTTGACAATAGATGTACATACAAAAATATCTCATCACATTTTTATTGTGCTGATTTCGTGCATGTAATTTATGTAATATTCCAACTACAAAATATGTCATCCTTAATATTGGTTGGTTTGCTCTTTACCTACTGACCCTTCAAAAGTTACCCCTATACAACAAATATTCGAGAATCAAAAATGCCTCTGAAGCATATATTAATGGAGCAGTTCTGGAAATTCCAGTCAAAGATCACAGTTTACCTTTGATGTATATACTGTGGGCCCCATGGAAGATTAGTTCTTACATGTATTTGTGTATGTGCTTAATGTTGTAACCCTAAACAAAAAAGTCGTTACTTACTTACTAACTTACTTTTACTTACTTAATTACTTACGTATACCTACCTACCTATCTTCCCACGTACCTACATGTACCTACCTACCTATCTATCTACCTGCCTACTTACTTATACTGAGAATAAGAAAGTACGAATGGAATATTCAGGCCCAGAATATATAAGTAAACGGCCAGCCAAGCGACCAGCGCCCTCTTCCCCAAATGAGGTGATTACAAGCAAGATAAGACAAAACAAAAACAAGAGCATGGTACCAAACAGGATGGAACAAATAGAACTCCGCAGTCAGAGGCCACAGAGTAATACAAAGAATAACCATGCCAGAGCCACCGTCGTAGAACGGCTATTGGTTTAAATAAAAATGAGGTTTAAACCACTTTTACACGATCCTAAACCTTTTAAACCTTTCCGACCCGCAGGGGAAGCCATTAAAACTGTTTGACCTCCCTTCTGAAAGGGGTCTACTCTAAAAGGGTTGACTTTCTTCCCCGTGGTTTCCCTTTTAGAGAATACCGTATTTACTCTAAGTATTCGGACACCCTAACTCCTTACCACACTTATTCTAAATTTGAACAAGTACAATTTTGTTTCTAAAAATTGCTGGACGGGTGGCAAACAGAGTAGACCCTGATGAGACGCCGCGTTCTGCGGCGTCTCATCTGGGTCTGCACTGTTTGCTCGGGCCTGTCTGTCTGAATACTTACGGTAAATATGGTACCCCTTTTCAGAAGGAGATTAAGTAGTAATGCAAACACGAGGTCAAAAAAGTTGTCTTTCTTGTAAAATTCTGGCGGAAAAAAATAGCCATTCCCCTTAACCCCTTATGAACCATTGATTAGCCGGTGGTGTGTACTGCCAACACAGTATAGACGCTAATCGACCAGTGTAAGTTGGCCATACATATCATAGCTGTAGCGCTCATTATGTATATATATATTACGCATGTCCGTAACATGCGTAAGACATATATTTATAATTAAGTGGCAGTCACATAAAGTATTTTGCTTCTTTAACATAGGAGCTGCTATTAAAAAAAAGAATTTGCTCCCTCTGGTAGCAAATTCTTTTCTTTTAAAGGTAGACCTCATTTTGGAAGTGATTCTAGGCAAAGTTTTCAAGATTTTTCCTGTGTGTGCGTGAAAATAATTTCGTATTGGCTGTGCCACTGCTTTTTATTGAGACAGCTCTGTCCGAAAATTAGGCTAAATACGGTAAAACATTTTGAGCCGCAACGTCAGAAAACGTACTTCGGACATGTACGGCGAACGAAGATTCATATGAACCTGCTATTTGTGCAGTCTGATCAAAATCTTCAATGGGAGCATTTTGGATAGTCAAGAATGGAAAGCTTCTTTATGCGGACAACGAAGCCTATGATCAGCCTGTGCGAATGCATACATGCCAAATATAACATCGGTTTGAAAGCATTTCTGCAAGAAGGTCTGTCCGACCCTGAATTTTAAGGCAGCTCAGTCTACAAATTAAGAAAGATTGTTGGTAAAACTGACTTTCGGTACAATTTAAGAAGCGTTTTACTGGCGCAAAAAAGCAGGTTGCAACATAAATAGACTGCAGCAAACTGAGTGCATAACTTTGCTTTCCTCTTTAGTTGCACGACGATGGGTTGGTCCTCAGACTAAATGACGCATCACGAAAACATGCCTATATAATTTTGACCCCCTTAAACCCCACTTTTATATAGTATAACTGGGGTTTACAGGGGTATGAATCATTTTTCTTATTTCTGCTCAAAAACATAGATTGTGGGTACTCGTTAGAACCGCCTCGCTGAGGCGGTTCTAACAAGTACCCATAATCTATGTTTTGAGCAGAAATAAGAAAAATATCAGGGTTTTTATTCTAAAAAATTTCAGATTTTGGATGTAAAATTTTCTTTATATTTGAATAGGCGTATTTTCGTAATGGGCTCCCTCCTCAGTCCATTTCATATGGACGGCGCCTGACTATAAACGGCTATGGTCGGGCTCATCGTGGCCCTGTGTGTGTGTGTGTGTGTGTGTGTGTGTGTGTGTGTGTGTGTGTGTGTGTGTGTGTGTGTTTTGGTTTCAGATCGCCGTTGAGCCCTTTGGTCTGTTTTCATCACAGTGGTTTGAGGGCGGTTGTCAACCCGCCAACAGATTTAACATACCACATTTCGACTATCCGTTTTTTGCTGGTGCTATCGACCTAATAACAACCTAATACCGCCCCATAAAATAGTTCCCTGCTAACGCTGATAACACTAGATTATGCATTCAAACATATTAGCTTATAAATTCTGATGTTTATAAATATCGAATGAAAAACAAACTTTTGAAGAAATAAGATTTTAATCATATTGAGTACAATATCGGCGGACAAATATGAATACTCCAGTAAAACCAGTGTTGGGTAGCAGCTGAAATCAGTATTCACGCCACTGGTAACAGGCCGAGATAATTTTAGAAATTTGCAATAGCGGAGAGCTACCCCATTAATAAAACAAAGTGGGGGAAAGGGAGGGTCAAAACCTACATGGTGTGAGGCTATAACTCACCTAACAATTAAATATTCTGCATGTCTTCTTTTCTTTCCACTTATCTAGTGCCCTTGAGCTATTGCTTAAATTGACCAATTTTACCTATCCCTCTGTAATGTGGCGGGACGTTTCGCTGGTGTAAAGGGAACATCTCAAACACAACATCAGAAAGAAGCATTCGCCCCAAGACAAGGTCGTATTTTGGCGCTTCGTTCTGAGCATACTTTTTATCATTATGTTGGTAGGAACTGCCATTCATATTCTTTAATTATATTATTCTGATAATAGTCGTAGTAAATAAGTATTTTAAGGACTTGTTTGCATGTCCTGGAGCAGAACTTAGGCGAACTGTTGCAACAGTACACTTACGTAGATAGCCTATTCTAAAAGGTTACCGTTGTAGCACTTTATCAAAGGTTATGGGATATATATTCGTCAGTGGCACTGGACCCAAAAGTTGAGAGTAATTGTTGAGGTGCAGACGTTAGCAAGCACCTAATTTCCCTGTACTTCTAACGCCATTGTGGTTCAGTACTCTGTAACGCGTAAAATGATACGCACAAAATTATTGTTATTCCACTATGGCGTGATATACGTTGCAATATTGTATCTGATAATATATTTGTTCCATCATTAAAAATATGTATTCTATATTAAGATAGTTATTGCTTTTAAAATATATTTATTCTAAATAAAAATTTATTTACGATAAAAAATATATATTTCTTTGCTACATGAATATTTATTGCCAATAGAAATACATATATATATAGATGCAAATTAAATTTGTATTGATATAATATTTTATGTGGACAATAAAAATTCACAATATATAAAATATATATTTATTTGCCAAAAAAGTACTCGTACAAAAATATTCATTGAAATTTAAGAAATATATATACTGGGTAAAATTAGCATTGTGGAATATCATGTAGCCTTGTTAAAGAAAATTTCATTGGCTCGACAAAATTTCCGATGGTTTGATTTGTTTGTGTTGAAGTTTTACGGCCCAGTCAACACAATGGGGTCATGACGAGCGCGGTCAGTTTACCTAACCACACGTTTACTGGGCAGGCTTAGTCCTCTAAGCGGCTAACCAGTATTGTGCACATTCTTTCGCCAGAAACTGACAACTGCCCTTCTTGAATCAGCAGAAGGGAGTGAATGACCGTAGAAAATATTTCATGATCAATCTCCACGAAAGAATGTTGCCGACCTCGGCGGGAGTTGAACCCGCGACCTCCTGGCTCCAGTCGGACGGCGCATCCAACTGAGCCACCGAGTCCGGCTCCGATGGTTTGATCCTTGGTCAGTTCGCTGCTTAGATTTTCTACCTTAGACTTTCGTCCTTAGATGCACCCATGTTTGCCGGTTTCCTAGAATGTTAGAGACTTTGTTGCAGTTTTGTTATCTCTTCTATGAGAACTTTAGCTCTATTTTCCCAGTCTGTACGGAAACATTAGGACCACTAGACACGTATGGACTGATAGTCCAAGATCAGCCCCCAAGATCTGGACTATATATTCAAGTATATAATACTTTTAGGTTTAAAAAAAATATGGACCGTTATTCTGCGCGGACTACAAGTCACATCCAAAACAAAGAAACTGTAACACACGAGAGAAACACTGAGTTGACTTATGTCGGTAGAAGTGCTAGTTCGGGGGTGCGAGGTGACATAGAATCAAAAGGTGCGAATTGACTAAGGTCGAAACGGTCAAAGATCGAGTTAATTATAAACCGCGAACCAAAACAATATGGCAGCACTCTATGTAATCAATGGTTAGGTTAGGTTTCACAGAGCCAATGAAATTCGCTGTTACAAAACCGCGTCACATCCCACAATGCTAATTTTACCTAACATATTTTTTAGCACATTACAGATAAATATTTTTTATTGTGACAACAGAATATTGATTCAATAAATATGTATCAATTTTATTAACATATTTTATATTTTAAATTAATATATTTTTATTGCCAGTACTTTTGTTGCCGATGAATATACTTATTAAAGAACAAATATTTTTATTTTGAAAAAAAAAATATAATTTTATTTCCAATAAATAAATTTAATTGCCGATAAATATATTTTATTGCCAATGAATATTTATTTTGCAAATGAATATTTTATTGCCAATAAATAAAATTTATTGCCAATAAATATAATTTATTGCCGAAAAATATTTTATTGCCAATAAATATTTATTTTGCATAATATATATCTTAATTATATCTTAATACTGACTGAATACATATTTTAATATGGTACAAATATATTTCCAGATACGATACTGCAACGAATACCAGGCCATATTCCACTGACGTCACAATGTTATGGTACCCTGTAAAATAGTGCATACGAAAAATTGTGTGTGTGTGTGTGTGTGTGTGTGTGTGTGTGTGTGTTAAATCAGCCTTTCAGTTTTTTTGTTGTTTTTTTTATTTTACTTCACTGCAGCGGGTGCTAAGTGCCGTGTGCCGACCGTAAAATGTCTCCCCGTTCTTTATCTCCAGTACTTAATTTATGACAAACGCGATAATTTTGATTTTGAGATTGTTAACGTTCCTAACTTGGATGGGGATGTTCCTCGGAGTCTAACTGTTAGTTTTCTTTTGCTTCAGCATTTCAGTTATTCCTTGCTGTCGATTCCTCATCGTTGTTTCATCTCTGTATTCGTTTGATTTTTATGTTTTCGGAGATGTTGCACTGATGAGTTAGAAACCCTTCATGCGGACTGAAAAACTGTCCTGTGAATACCACGGCAGAACTAAAGGCGATGATTGTGGCCACGTAAAATCGATTTAATGTTTTTACTGACCATTCCAAGGCGGTGCTTCTTCTGTGGTTTACTATTTCTGTTATTGTATGTCTTTGCATGTATGTCCTGGTGTAATTTTTATTTTGGATAGCTGTTTGGCAAATATTTGGGGAAAGAAACTGTCCTTTTAGCTTTCTGCTTGTAGTGTTTTGATTGTGATGCTGTTGATTTTAAGTGCGTCTTTTTTTCCCTTTGGTGTCTTGGAAAGGAAGGTGTTAGGTAATTGTATCGATTCCTTATTATTACCTTCCTTTCTTTTTACCCTAGTGCAGATTATAGTTTTTATTTCCTTTGGGATCACTGAGCCCATTCTAGAGTCTAGTTACTTTGAAAATCGAATACCGCTTTGATAAGCCGGTGCTAGTGGGTGAACTTGTTTGTGTTGAGGTTTTATGGCCCAGTCAACCCAATGGGTTCATATTGAGAGCGGTCAGTTTACAGGCTTAGTCCTCTAAGCGGTTAACCAGTATTGTGCACATTCTTTCGCCAGAAATTGACAACTGTCCTTTTTGAATCAGCGGAAGGGAGAGAATGACCGTAGAAAATATTTCATTACCAATCTCCACGAAAGAATGTTGCCGACCTCGGCGGGGGTCGAACCCGCGACCTCCTGACAATAAAGCCGAGTATCCGATTTTCTTTCTTTTATGTGTTCTTTGTTTCCAAATGCAACCTTTCAGATTTTTATTAAACAGTGCGTAATGATGGTATATATTACGAAAACACGCCTATTCAAATATACAGAAAATTTCACCTCCAAAAACTGAAAAATTTTCAGATAAAAACTCTGATATTTTTTATATTTCTGCTCAAAACATAGATTGTGGGTACTCGTTAGAACCGCCTTGTCGAGGCGGTTCTAACGAGTACCCACAATCTATGTTTTTGAGTAGAAATTAGAAAAATAGTGTATACCCCTGTAAACCCCAGTTTTACTATATAACAGTGGGGTTTAAGGGAGTCAAAATTATATAGGTATGTTTTCGTGATGTAAATGAGCCGTAACGTGAGAAAACGTACCTTTCGATATATGCGCCGAACGAGGATTCAAATCAATCTGCGCATCCGCGCAGTCTGATCAGTCTACGTTGTCCGCATGAAGAACTTTCTACCCTTGACCATCCAAAAAGCGCCCAGTGAAGATTCTGATCAGATGCACAGTCTGATGTGAATTTTCGCTGCTCGCCATGTACTTGTCTTCAATCAGTTATAACCAGAAAAAGGACTTCGTAAGGAAACATTTACCGTGACTTGACATACATTTATTCAATGACAGTTGGAGACTGTTGGTGAAGTCCGTAATAGTCAATGACTCCAGATTGTATCCGCCCGTAAGGAAATACTAACCTTGGATAATTCATGCGCTAGCAGACCAACTATGGTCATTGTTTACTTAAAGCAGAAAAAAAAAATCTTCCCAAGAATGTCTGAACTTATTCCACTCAAACAACTATATGCCGCATTGCTTGAGGCATGATCATTGAACGTGCATAAACCATTTGTAAACCAGAATCCAATTTAACAAGACATGAAATACCTTATGTAAATGTCGTTCAAATTTAACATTCGATGACATTACATTTACCGGCTTAACATTGGAAATACTCCTTCTCTAAAATGTCTAATAACTAAACAGAAACTCCTCGAACTTCATTGTCACCCCCAATCTATGTTTTGAGCAGAAATGTGAAAAAATTAGAATTTTTATCTGAAAATTTTCATTTTTTGGTGGTAAAATTTTCAGTATATTTGAATAGGCTTGTTTTTGTAATGTTTTAAAGGATCATTGAGCTCATTCTGGGCAATTATGGAAAAAAGAGCATTGCTAAATGGCGATCCGCGCAGTCCAGTCAGGATTTTCGGTGTTCGCCTACATAATATAGGGACCTTGTTGAAGATATAGGACTAGGAGCGAAGATCTCAGCCCGTCGCGTGGCAGCGCAAATTGATCAAGGGCTTCGCCATTTGTATATGCCCTAAGGACCTTTTTGTTAGCCGTCGGCTCGATTATGCTACTACAGTATTGTTTATTAAAGACATAATCGCCTTCTACCAGTACATTTTCATGCCTGGGGTATGTATTTTTTTCATAATCTATTTATCTTCCCTATTGTGCAACAACCGTAAAATGTCTCCCCTTACTTCGTGGTAGTGTAATGTATATCATTCTTGTCCTTCGGAATCACCTAGCTTATTCTGAGCAATTCTGCAAAAAGAGAAAGCCCGCATTGTGTAAACCGTCAAGCCTTCGTTGGACTCAGCAAGCCTGCGAAAGCATTGGCCAGTGTGACTCCTGAGTTCGCCACATCCCATGGGTTGTACAGTGGCCCTGTGAATGTGGTTTATATGCGCGAATGCATAGACTGGACGAACTGGTTTGAGCCGTCATTGTTTGAGTATGGCACCGGCCAGTAAAAATTCCCAAAGTCCAATTTACACAAGACCCCTATGTACCATGCGTGAATCTGATTGCAAACCGAACACTAAGCCATCTATGAAAAATACTCGTATACTCCTATCAAGTAATCGATATCCTGTAATGTTGATAGAAAAAAAAAGAAAATAATTTTGTTTTCTTGTCTGGTCTTCAAAAGTTTGCCGAACGAATGAACCTGAAGAGCACAAGAGTCCATTGTAACAGATGTCAGAACCATCTCTCATGCTAGATAGACTAGTAATGTTATTTTCGAGTAAATAAGACCAATCAATTAAATGTCCCTCGGATAATCGATTGCTACAAAGGAATCTAATAGAATTTTTCTTTGTGAATAAAAAATGTGGAAAGAATTGCTGATATCTCATTGCCGGAAAACTACTTCCATTTGAAAGACCTTCATTGTTTGTCGTGCTTATTCAGACAGCGATGCCTGTGAAAACAGTGTAGACCCAGGTCAAACTGCTCCTAGGAGCAGTTTGACCTGGGTCTGCACTATTTGCTATTTTGTCAATACTTTTCTGACCCTTCGCCAAGCAGTCGCATGGATCGGTTTAAATTTTAGAATAAATACATTAATGCGTTTCGGTGTCCTAACAGTTAGTGCTAATACCATATTTACCCGTAGGCGCTTGGTGTTTAGTCCTTAAAGCCCAAAAGTAGATTCTATGTATACTTTCTGCAGGGTTAGGGCATTTTAGGGTTCTAGGGAGTAAACTGCAAGTAAATGTGATTTACCTAAAGCTTTCGAATAGATTCTAAAAAGAATTACCTTTGAGAGCAATGAACACACTCACAACATTACGAAAACACGCCTATTCAAATATTTTGAAAATTTTACCACCAAAAAATGAAAATTTTCAGATAAAAATGCTGATATTTTTCATATTTCTGCTCAAAACATAGATTGTGGGTACTCGTTAGAACCGCCTTGCCGAGGCGGTTCTAACGAGTACCCACAATCTTTGTTTTTGAGCAGAAATAAGAAAAATAATGTATACCCCTGTAAACCCCAGTTTTACTATATAAAAGTGGGGTTTAAGGGGGTCTAAATTATATAGGCATGTTTTCGTGATGAAACTGGAAACAGTTGGAATGTCAAGTTAACTGGGACAGACTTGCTGGTCTCGCCCAATTAAGTCTCATCTGTGACCCTCATATAAAATCTCAAAATACCGAATGGACTCTATGATACATGTAACAAAGGACTCTATGATACATGTAACAAAGGACTAGAAAACATAAAACTACACTATAGCGAAGACTATGAATGTGGAAAGAATCGCAGATCTCCTATTGCTAGAATAAACAAAAAAACTACAGTCGAACTTCAATGGCTCGAACATCTTTGGGACCATGAAAATTTGTCCTAGACGTGTAGTTCGAGCTACTGAGGTTAATCAAATTAATAATTAGATATTGATATTGCACGTCTCTCTCTCTCTCTCTCTCTCTCTCTCTCTCTCTCTCTCTCTCTCTCTCTCTTATCGCTGTTTTGTTGCCATGAATTCATTTCAATTGTTATTGATTCATTCTCCAATAAGTTTTATCTTTGTAAATATACATATATGTTTGTTAATCTTCACACCTCAGTTTGATGTATTTTTTATACATTATGCCCATGCATATTTGTTTACGCTTGTACTGTTTGTGTATTTGTTGCTAAAGAGGGCCCCAAGGAAGATTGGCTACCAGCCAATTGGGTTACCCTCTCAAAATAAAGAATTTACTTACTTACTTACTTACATCATAGAGCCAGGTCAGGAGGCCAATGGAGATTATTTTTAGGGATGTCTTTTCAATATTCTATTAAATAATAGTATGTTGTGTGTACTCATTAGAATCGCTTCGATGAGGCGATTCTAATGACTACACACAACATACATTTTTGTATTAATATAAAAAACGCTTCCATCAAATATCCCTAAATATTTGTTTCTAGGGCTATCATCGTAAGAATTTCCTAGTTCGGTAAATGAGTCATCGGTGTTCGAGTCGTTGCAGTTTTACTTTACTTTCCTATGTAAATATTTAGAGCAATATGGATGAGCAAACAGTGTAGATCCTGACCAAACTGCTTCTCTGAGCAGTTTGATCAGGGTCTGCACTGTTTGTCATTTTGTCAACGCTTTCTGATCCAAGCAGTCACATGGACTTATTCAATTTTTAGGTACAGTGCATTAAAGCGTTTAGGTGTCAGAAAATTTAGTTTAAAACCGTTTTTGTTGAAGTTTTCGAACATATTGTAAAAAGAATGAACTTTGAGAGCAATAAGCACGTTCATGAAGCTGAAAACAGTTGAAGCGACATGTCTTCTGTGCCAGATTAGCTAATTTCAGCCAATTAGGCCCCATCAGTGACCCTCATCTAAGTGACCATCGTATAAGTTCAAAAATTACGAAAACACGCCTATTCAAATACACTGAAAAATTTTACTACCAAAAATGGCATTTTTCAGATTAAAAAATTCTGAAAGTTTTCATATTTCTGCTCAAAACATAGATTGTGGGTACTCGTTAGAACCGCCTCGACATAGATTGTGGGTACTCGTTAGAACCGCCTCGTCGAGGCGGTTCTAACGAGTACCCACAATCTATTTTTTTGAGCAGAAATAACAAAAATAATGTATACCCCTGTAAATCCCAGTTTTATTATATAAAAGTGGGGTTTAAGGGGGTCAAAATTATATAGGTATGTTTTTGTGATGAATTACGGCATGGGTTCAATGATCACAAAGGATCAGAAAATATAAACTTCACAATAGTGAAGAACGGGGAGACATTTAACGTCCGCCACACGGAACTAACACCAGCTGTAGTGAAGATAAATAGAGTCTAAAAAGAACGACCCTTGAGAGCAATGAACACACAAAGCCGAAAACAGCTGAAATGTCAAATATTGAACAACTTCACTGCTTATTGTACTTGTCCTGTAATTCTGACAAATCAATTTTATGTCTATTAAAGGCTCCATATTCCTCAAAAATAGACATTTTATTATCGAATAAAGGTTTAATAAATTGATATATAGTATTAATACGATCATAAAATGTGGCAACTGACAGCCTGTAAAATTTCAGTTAGTCTCTCGTTCTTTAGCCTAGCTACTAGGCCAATATATAAGTATGTTTGTCACTTTTTGTTTACTTATTATTATTTTTTTTCATTTACATTCTACTTTTTGATTCAATGTTTAGCTAGTCTATGGGTGAACTTTTCTTCTGTGGTTGTCTCTGAAATATATTAGAAATATATTAGAAATCCAGACCATATTATCTGTAGACTAGCCACAGAGCTCAATAAGCCAAAAACTATATATGTATATTTCTAAGCCTTGGGCAAGGCTACTCGTTCTTGAACAGGATAAAAATCGTATCTCTGAATTAATGTTGCTAACATTGATACAGAGATACAATAAAAAAATCATTTCATTTTTGATCAAGTTCAAAAACAAAGGACGAACTGAAATTTTACAGGCTGTCAGTTGCCACATTTTATTATCGTATTAATACCATATAATTTATTAAACCTTTCTTGGATAAAAATGTCTATTTTTTAGGAATATCCCAGCTAGCATTCTACGTAAATCTACATCGGACCGTCATCGGCCCGTCAGCTACCCTGACGGGCCGATGACGGTCCGATATATATTTACGTAGAATGCTGACTGGGATGGAGCCTTTAACGTACCTATGATCAGATGCAGCGTTCTGTGGCGTCTGATTTAGGTCTACACTGTTTGTTCCAGCTTGTCTGTGAAAGTACTTAGATTAAATACGGTAAAACTTTAAGATAGTAATTTCCTTATTTGTACTCATTTAGTCCGCTGAAATACTCATTCGTTTAAATGTTAAGTATTGCATTTTATGTGTTTTGACAAACATTAAAACGAAAAACAATCCGCTGACAAATTTTATATCGTCGCTTTTGTAATATAGCTGTCCGCCGTATGGGAGAGGATTTTAACCCTAGTCCTGCTGAACACAGATATACCCTGCCTTTGTAAACAGTGTACCTTCAAATCAGTTGGCGTCTGAAAAAACAAACTGATCTGGAAGTGCACTGTTTGCCATTAAGTATTTGACGTTATATCAACAATTTGGATCAAGTAATCTGAAAATTGGCTGGGCGTGGCATCTTAATTTATGCAGCATGACAAGGGTTAATGAACTGTCTGTACCACAAATTCGGAAGTTTTGGGTCATTTGATTTGATGCATCGTAGCTCTTCTTCATATTCGGAGAGGCAAGTCTTGCAATCTGTATAGACCCATATCAAACCGATCCTAAAGAACTGCTCTTTTTTGTCATTCACTCAGCACCTCAAGACGTATTATCAGATACCGTATTCTACATAAGAATACGGACACATAAGAATACGGACAGTTGAGCCTGAGCAAACAGTGTAGACACTGATTATACGCCGCAAAACGCGGTGTCCGGCGTCTGACCCTGGGCTATAGTGATTGCTATTCAACCACCACATTTTAGATACATCATTAGGTACTTAAATGGTGTTGGGCAAAATTAAAGGTAACAGTTGAGGGAAATGGCTATATTTACAAGGGAAGCAACTCTGTCGAAATTGTTTTACCCCACTCTTGAAAGAATTTGCAGTAAATCATTCTGCCAGAAGGGGTTGATGTGCAGAAAGGCAAAATAGCGGGTCACAAAAGCAGTCTCCCTTGTAAATATGACGAAATACAGTCAATTCTCGAAGTCCCAGGGATTCTGTGAAACACTTCGAGATATCCGTCATAGAAATATCAGATTTGCAGAAATGAGAAAAAAATAAAACGATTAACCACATTTTACAAATGAATACGTAATTTGACTCCTGAAGTTAACATTGTGGAAATGAGGAAAAATTGCTCCTTAGGAGCAATTTGTTACCTGTTGTTAGATTTTCATGTTAAAACAGGGACCTGATTTTCAACACGAGATAAGCGGTTATTCGAGATAAGCGAAGTCGAGATACAGAGAGTCGACTGTAGTCTACATCACGAATAAGTTTGACCCCCTTAAACCCCACTTTTATATAGTAAAACTGGGGTTTACAGGGGTATAGATTATTTTTCTTATTTCTGCTCAAAAACATAGATTGTGGGTATTCGTTAGAACCGCCTCGGCGATGCGAATCTAACGAGTACTCACACTTTATGTTTTGAGCAGAAATATGAAAACTATGAGTATATCTGAAAACTTTCAATTTTTGGTGGTGAAATTTTCAATATATTTGAATAGGCGTGTTTTTGTAATAATGTTCGTCCAGTCCCCTTAAAATGTCCGACTGTTTTAGGGTAAATACGACAGAGGTTATCGAATGGACTTGTTCAAATGTTAGTATGGACATATAAAGTAGTTTTAAACAAATACTGCGCTCGTATATATATTTTTTTTTTTTTTTGGCGATTAATGTATTTAATGTCTAAAGACCTATTTGTCGGCGAAAACTGAAATTGTCCGGTTCATTGTACATGTACAAGATTTTGATGTTTTATTTATTATTTATTTATTTATTTATTTATTTATTTATTTATTTATTTATTTATTTATTAATAATAATAATTATTATTATTATTATTATTATTATTATTATTATTATTATTATTATTATCATTATTTGCGATTATATACAAACGGTATGATACTGAAATACGGAAATACTATGCTAGGTAGGTTCTACTTTTCAAAAGTCACAAAACAAAAAAGAAAAAACGCTTTATGTGCGCTTTTCAGAAAAATGAATATTCTGAAATAGGTTTGAAATTATTTGCGATATCACCGCTGCATATATTTGAAATATGTAGCGTAATAACCCTAATTACTGGAACAGACAGGCCACACAGTCCAGCTTTTTTTTTAGATTTGATTGTGTTGGAGGTTTAAAGACATGTCAACCCTTGCGGGTCATTTTGTGTCGTCTCCCAGAAAAAGGAAGAAAAGAGATAGAAGAGATAGCAGAAGGGATGAAAGAGAGGAATGGGGAAGACAGAGGAACAGGAATGAAAGTGAAGAAATAGAAGAACTAAAAAAACATTCCCCCGCAACCCCCAACCCCCACCCTTAACTGCTACACGGATAGCAGGCCTTGCCCAGCTGTAAGCCAATATCAGTTGGACGCCCCGGTGACGTAAGATACACGATACCTTCGCACCAGTAGACCACCCCGCTTGTTTTAGAGACACCAACAGGTAATACAATGGATTTGTTCATGTTTTAGGACATGTATCGTAAGGAGTAAAGGTATCCCTGTATTTACGGTAAATACGAGGTTATCTAGATTGTTATATGTGACATATATCTGCCATGCCTTCTTTAATCTAAATGCAGTCGACTCCCGTTATCTCGAATTCCAAGGAACTCTCTGAAACACTTCGAGATATCCGTACCTCAAAATATCAGAGTTGCAGAAGTGAGGAAAACAATAAATCGAACAACCACATTTACCAAATGAATATGTAATTTGACTCCTGTAGTTAGAGATATATTGAAAATATTGTGGAAAAAGGAGAAATTGCTCCTTCTTCTCTTTTCCACAATATTTTGTCACTTGTTCTTAGATTTTCATGTTAAAACAGGGACCAGAATTTCACTTCGAGATAAGCGAGGTCGAGATTACGAGAGTCGACTGTACTCTTATGCTTATTCTAGTTTTCCATAACGGCAAGCAACATCCCGAAGTCTTGCGACATTTGAACTCTAGTGTATAGTATTTTTACCGCTCTAATTGGCGGAGTTGATTTATTAATTTTTTTTTAAATAATTATTTGGATTATAACAAATAAGTATAAGTGCTTTCGCATCTACCAAACACTCCTTGACATTGAGTAAAGCCTGTCTGACTAGGCTAATCTTGTGCTTTATGGCTGACGAACATACAACTATAGGCATTCGAAGTTTCTCGCTAATCTTTCTTTGTTTCTTCTTTCTTTATTATTATGTTTGTTTGTGTCTGACAAATCGAGGGTCCGATTTAAAGTTCTGTCACAGATACTGAAAAGGGATCACTTAAACACTTTTAATTGAGGAGGGTATTCTTAAAGGAAAGAATTTATTCCTTGGAATCAATTTCTTTCCATTAAAAGTGACCCATTCCCTTTGAGAGAATAAATACAGTCGACACTCGTTATCTCGACCTCGCTTATCTCGAATAACAGCTTATCTCGAAGTGAAATTCTGGTCCCTGTTTTAACATGGAAATCTAAGAACAGGTAACAAAATATTGTGGAAAAGAGGAGAAGGAGGAATTTCTCCTCTTTTCCACAATATTTTCAATATATCTCTAACTTCAGGAGTCAAATTATATATTCATTTGGTAAATGTGTTTGTTCGATTTATTGTTTTCTTCACTATCTCAACTCTGATATATCGAGGTACGGATATCTCGAAGTGCTTCAGTGAGTACCTTGGAATAGATAACGAGAGTCGATTGTACTTCAAGCGTCATCTCCTTTGGAAGCGTATTCTTTCACCTTCCAATGAATTCTTGATCCTCTCGTGAAGTGTTTTGTACTCGTTTTGTACTTCGGAATATAAACACATGAAATATGGGTATTTCTGACAAATAAAAGAAATAAATTAATATCAGACCCCCTAAAATCAAAAAAGGCGTGTCCAAGCTATAAGATGGATGATTTTATTGAGCATAAGTAGGCCAAGCTATTTGGTTAAGAATGTAGGTCTTACATGTATCTTGTCACATCTGCGAAAAATGGATATACAACCCTCTGCGCCACATGTGTCATCAGTCGCAGCCGTCTAAGGCATCCCCTGAATGTCTACACGGTTTGCTCAGGTTTGGCTGCTTGAATACTTACGCAAAGTAGTTACTTAGCCACTGTAACGGGAATTATAACAACCGGACGTTTTGGTGCTTCTCTTCGTTTCAGATTCGATAGTCTTTGTTTTGTACACGTAGTGGATGAAATGCCTGTACAATACAGTGGTGTAGCCAGAATGGAATCATTTTTATGCACACAGGAAAAACCTTGAAGTTTTGCCTAAAATCGCTTCCAAAATATGGGCTACTCTTAAAGGAAAGAATTTGCTCCCTCTGGGAGCAAATTCTTTCCTTTAAGAGCAGCCCCTATGGTAAAGAAGCAAACTATTGTATGTTAATGTCACTTTGTTGTAAATACTTTTTTCTTACGCATGTTACACACATACTTAATGTGCATAATGACGCTATGCCTATCTACAGAGAGTATTTAAGGGGATTAGACATACTTCCAAGGGAGGTAACTGTCAAAAACTTATTATGTCTACCTTATGTAAAGCGGTCTACTCTGACTTGAAAAGAAAGAAGAATGGAATCATTTTTACGCACACTCAGGAAAAACCTTGGTTTTGCCTAAAATCGCTTCCAAATTAGGGGCTACTCTTAAAGGAAAGAATTTGCTCCCTCTGGTAAAGAGCTGCCCCTGTGGTAAAGAAGCAAACTATTGTATGTTAATGTCACTTTGTTGTAAATACTTTTTTCTTACGCATGTGTTACACACATGCTTAATGTGCGTAATGACGCTATGCCTATCTACAGAGAGTATTTAAGGGGAATAGACATACAGTCGACTCTCGTTATCTCGAATTCCAAGGGACTCTCTGAAATACTTCGAGATATCCGTACCTCGACATATCAGATTTGCAGAATTAAGGAAAAATAATTCAATTAACCACATTTGACAAATATATATGTAATTAAATTCTTGAAGTTAGGGATATATTGAAAATATTGTGGAAAAGAGGAGAAATTGCTCCTACAATTTCTCCTCTTTTCCACAATATTTTTTACCTGTTGTTAGATTTTCATGTTTAGGCAGGGACCAGATTTTCATTTCGAGATAAGCGGTTATTCGAGATAAGCGAGGTCGAGATAGCGAGAGTCAACTGTACTTCTAAGGGAGGTAACTGTCAAAAACTTATTATGTCTACCTTAGGTAAAGCGGTCTACTCTGACTTGAAAAGAAAGTAGTTTGCTCCCAAAATTCTTTCCTTTAAGAGTTGACAGCTTTTCAGAAGGAATTTGATGTACAGAAAGGAAAACAGGGAGCATTAAAATTGTCCCCGTTGTAAAACATGGCGGAGGTTCTACCTGCCGTGTCTAGTCCCCTTAAAATACTGTAGTCGTTATTGAAGATGCAGACATGGTTACCAACAGAAACGATGGGTTTGTTTATTGTAACAGGAGAAGTAAATGCTTTATTGACACGTGAACTTCTCTTACACATATCAGAACTGACATAAGCACTAAATCCCAGGACTCTTGCCTCTGTTTTCCTAAAATATGTTTTGTGGGAAGTAATTTATTTGGTAAACAGCGTTGAGTGTTTTTGACAAGTGCAGCGATAACAAAGTTCCTCTGAGTCTGTTTCTTCCAGACGATCGATGTGTGAAAATTATATTGCTTATACAAGTGTATAGGATAATCGTTTGGGAGATCCTGAATCTATAATATGTACACACATAAGCCATGTCAAATGAAACGTTTTTATGTATATGCAAACATCGAATGACCAGATTAGCCTGCGCATCCGCTTATTTTAGAATATTGCGTAACCAATTCCTCTGTAAATCATGATGCTAAATTTAGTTGACAAGCCTATATAATGTATATTACAATCATTACGAAAACATACCTATTCAAATATATTGAAAATTTTACCACCAGAAAATGAAAATTTTCAGATAAAAATTTCTGATATTCTTCATATTTCTGCTCAAAACATAGATTGTGGTACTCGTTAGAACCGCCTTCTAACGAGTACCCAAAATCTGTTTTTGAGCAGAAATATGAAAAAATAATGTAAACCCCTGTAAACCCCAGGTTTACTATATAATAGTGGGGTTTAAGGGGGTCAAATTATATCTATAGGCATTTTTTCGTGATGGTCCTCCATAGTATACAGTGAAAACATGAGTATGTGCGTGTGCGTGTGTGTGTGGGGGGGGGGGAGTCTACATTATTAGGAGGGGTTTCTGAATTTTGTTGCTCTCAGGTCAGCGTTCTGCCTAGATCTGTTTAAATGTGCTAGATAATCAAAATCATCCTTATTTCTTATATTATATGGTGAAAATACCATAACTTACATGACTCTAGCTAAGAGAGGTTTCAAGATAAATATTTTACTTATTTCATCAGGAAAACATATGCCTTCCAGTGGCGTTTCTAATGGGTACACACGTGTTTTTGTGATGAAATCCAAATATACAAATGCAATAGCTTTTGTTGTCCTCCGCCTTTTCGAAGAAAAGCGAGGGAACAAAGAGTTCGGCTTTCCTTAATTGCGTGATAACATGAATCCGTAATGCATGGTTCCGACCTCTAATAGTAGGTACATGTACCTTTATACGCGCAACTCCTTTTACAATTATAGGCCGATCTTTTTGGAGCTGTACGGATGATTTTAGTCTGAAGATGTGCAAATGCTTTGGATATAATCCTGAAAATATTTCTCACACTTTTTAACTTGGTCATTCCACGACCTCCAATGCTATCAAGGTGTATAGATAGTAGGTACCTTGTGTGCACAACTGCTCCGACACGTTTATGCAAATCCTTTTGAAACTTTAGAGATGTGTTTGTCATGTTCTGGAGATGTGTATAATCCTGAAAATATTTTTCTCACGTTTCTGCATTTTGAACCCAGTCATTTTTGTGCTTTAATACTATCAAAGTATATAGATGGTCGGTACCTTGTGCGCGCAACCCTTTTTACGGTTGCAGGTCGATCTTTTTAACTCTTTCGGTGCCAAATTTCAGACAACATTTGTCGTCTACTATGTTTTTAACAAATTATTAATTAGAAAGAAGTTTATATCATCACGAAAACATGCCTATATAATTTTGACCCCCTTAAACCCCACTTTTTTATAGTAAAACTGGGGTTTACAGGGGTATACATTATTTTTTTTTTATTTCTGCTCAAAAGCATAGATTGTGGGTACTCGTTAGAACCGCCTCAGCGAGGCGGTTCTAAAGAGTACCCACAATCTATGTTTTGAGCAGAAATATGAAAAATATCAGATTTTTTTATATGAAAATGTTCATTTTTTTGGTGGTAAAATTTTCAGTTTATTTAAATAGGCATGTTTTCGTAATGTGTAAAGTTGAAAGACTGAATGTCAAATAGTGTAGTACTTGAATAGACGGCCCATGAGCCGTCTCATCTAGATCTACGCTGTTTGCAAAAGCCTAATATTATTGCCTGTGGCAGTGAAAGAGTTAAACTTTACAGGTGTTTCTGTCTTGGTCTGAAGATGTGCATGTGCTTTTGGGATAATCCTCATATTATTTTTGTCACTTTTTCTGCATTCTGAACTTTGTTATTTTTGTGTTCTTATACCATGAATACCATCAAAGTATATAGATAATGCGTACCTTGTGTGCGCAACACTTCTTACAGTTCAAGGCCGGCCTTTTTAAAAGTTTACAGGTGTGTTTTTTTTTTGTTGTTTTTTTTTTTTCTTGTTTGTCATGGTCTGTCGATGTGCATGTGCTTTTGGTATAACCCTCATACCATGTTCCGTCTTTTTTGTCCTCCAATACTTTAAAATGTAAATATGGTGTGCGTAACTCCTCGTACAGTTCAATGCCGATTTTTTCCTTTTTTTTTTTTTCTTTTTTTGAAACTTTACATGTGTTTTGTCATGTTCTGAAGAATGCATGGTATAATCCTCCAAATATTTTTTGTCACTTTTTCCGCATTTTGATCCTTTTTTTTTTTTTTTTTTTTTTTTTTTTGCTCTCTAGTAATATTAAAGTGTATAGATAGTGTGCACAATTGCTCTTACAATTCAAGGCCGATCGATTTGAAATTTTACAAGTGTTTTGTCATGGTCTGAAGGTGAACATGTGTTTTTGGTATAATTCTCTCATTAATTTCGTTACTGTTTTATCCAATATATAGATAGTCGGTACTTTGTTTACCTGACCATATTTGGAGTTTTACTAGACGGGGAACACGGATACCCTGAATCAACGAAGGCACAGATTGTACAAAAGCACATACTTTGTAAATGAAGATAGAGGCTGCAGGGAAGGCCTGGATTGAAAGGATGTGCAGTTCTGCCAGGATATTTACTGTATCAGTAGTATAGGATGTCGCTTTGGGGTACTACTTGTGTCCTTTTTTTCTGTCGAATTTCAAATACCGTGATAACTCTAAGTATTGGGACAAATAGGCTTGAGCAAACAGTGTAGACCATATCAGATGCCGCAACACGCATTGTTTGCCACTCACCCAGCAATTTTAGACAAATAAACAGACATCCAAATTGACTTTTTCATATTTTAGTACAAATGTGGTAATGAGCTGAGGTGTTCCAGAAGTTTAGGGTAACTACTGTATCTGTGTGAATAACGAAAGCCCTGGCCTGTCCTGTGCGGTCTTGACTTCGCACCTGCTATTTTATAGCGTTTCTTTTCGCCCAGTGATATACAATAGTATCTCAATTATCCTCAATATTCGGACAATTTAACCTTTACCACAATATCGACAAATTCAGCAGACGATTTGCCAGAAAAGAGGTTTTGTCATTTCATGCAAATCGTCTTTTAATGAAGACAGTTTGCATGAGTTGTAAAAGCCTTAGTGGGGTTTGGGGGTGGGGAATAAGAAAAACTATTTCAAAATGTCGTCCGCTGAAAAGTTTATCCAGCACGCTAATCGTTAACTACGCATCAAACTTAATTAGATGATGCACATGTAGTTAAAGTGCTGTGACATATTGTCACACGACTGTGTAGACCTTGATCGACTGTTTCTTTAGATCCAGTCAACAGTAAAATGAAACACAGGACCCAGTAGAGGGAGATCATCAAAACATGGAGACAAATACATCGTTTCTTGATTTGTTTCCCATGTGCCACGTATGGTAAGCCATTTTACTATTTATTCTATAAATCAGATATCTGATTTAATATATCAGATATCTTATATAATATATAAGATATCTGATATAATATATTATATCTTACATATCTTATATATGTAAGATTATATGTCAAATAAGATATCTTATATGCTATATATCTTATATGCTATGTTAGATATATAGGATATCAAATATCTGATTTAACATGTTTAATAGATAACTTATCTGATTCATTCAAATAGACAGGATACCTAATATAGTATACCAGATATCTTATATACTATATTCTAACACAGCACGCCCATATAGCCACCGGAAATTAACTGTTTTATATTGCGACAAATCACTGGGCGGAAGACCGTGATACAAAAGACCGCCGTTTCGTGATGTTTTTAATATTTTTTCTGACGTCATTTGCCATTTATTGGGCGTTAGGCTGTGTTATGTCACTTTTTCGTATCAGATATGTTACAAATAGACGTAAATGCATGTATTACAGCCAAGGAAGTTGGCGGGGTTTCGTCGAACAATGGCGGAAGGTTGGGAGAATTTGAAGGAATCAACGGCATTTTTGTAAAATCAAAACAGAACAGCTCTCGTGCGTGAATTGTTGAATAATAAGTCAGTTGTAAGTAGATAAATCACTCGCACTACGCGCTCGTGATTTGATCTACATTACAACTTACCTCAAACCTGTGATTTATTACTCAACAATTCACGGTTAGAGCTGTTCTTTTTCTGAATTAGATATAGGAAATAAGATATCTTATGTACCCATATAAGATATCTGTTTGACTTAATCAGATATCTTATTTACTGATTAAGTTATCTGATATACTATATTAGATACCTTATATAGTATATCAGATATCTTATTTATGTATATAGGCCTTATTCGCTAATTCAGATCTTATTTAACATAAAAAATATCTGATATATTATATTTCTTATATCGTATATAAGAGATCGTCTTTAGTTTACTACATAAGAGATCTTTAGTTTCCTATATAAGATATCCAATATCTTTAGTTTCCTATATAAGATATCCAATATCTTTAGTTTCCTTTATAAGATATCCAATATCTTTAGTTTCCTATATAAGATATCCAATATCTTATTAAGATATCTAATATCTTATGTAAGATATTTTATTTGTTTATCAAACTGATTAAATGAAGCCTCCCTAGCTTGATGTACACGATAAAACCCGCACAGGCTCGATTGGTAACCAGTTGTCCTCGAATTATCATTGCAAGGATTTTGATTTTGAGATTGTAAATTTTTCTTACTTAATATCTAATCGACAATATTTTTGTGGAGTTCGGCGGACGGATATTTCAGCAAACAATCGGTATACCGATGGGTACTAACTGTGCACCGTTGCTTGCCGACTTGTTTTTATACTTGTACAAAGTCTCCTCAAAGCGGGCAAGAAACACCTCGCACAACAATTCAATTTCACCTACAGATATATAGGTGATGTATTGTCTCTCAACAACACAAAATTTGCAGAGTATTTGGAATTCATCTATCCACGTGAACTTGAAATAAAGGAAACTGCAGCCTCCTCCTCTTGGATTGTTATCTCTACACTGACAATGGAAAGCTTACTACTAGACTTTACAACAAACGGGATGACTTCAATTTCCCCATTGTTAACTTTCCATTCCTGAGCAGTAATATCCCTTCCACACCAGCATACGGCGTTTACATATCACAGTTAATCCGTTATGCCAGAGCCTGTTCAAATTATCAGGACTTCATGGAGCGTGGGAAAGTGCTCACTACACAGTTGTTGAGCCAGGGGTATCAGAAAACCAAACTGGTAGCAACACTTAATAAGTTCTATGGGAGACATCATGATTTGGTCAATCACTACAATGTGGCAGTTTCCAGAATTGTTTCTGATGTTTTTGCCAATGACGAGCCATTAGTAGACTTCCAAAATCCCGGACATACGCTTCTACCTACATTTCCTTCGTTCAGGCCTGTGGGCATGCTGGGCGAAGCTTGCTTACCAAGTAATGCTTACTATCCATATGGGGTCAATATGGGCATTAAGGGAAACAACTGTATCACTATTTAAACAAAATATTAAAAAAATAGTAAATTTTCTGATATAAATGCAAATAATAATGATAATAAGAAAATAAAAATAATAGTTTGTTCATTACAAAATGAATGCATTTACTAAATTTATCTTGACTATTTTTCCGACATGGACGTCGATTCATGGTCATATTTTTTATTTGAACTTGTATGTCTCCATTACTTTTAAAATTGAGGTCGTATAAATATGCATGAGGCCACCATGTCCAATTATTAAAAAGGACGCTTATATCTTAAAGGCCTCTTGATTCTATGCATGTGCAATAACTTGCACATGTATGAATGTCTCTCTCTGTTGGGACCTTACCAGTCCATCATATGAGCTGGGACTGGGGACTTATAATCATTTGTGTAAAAATGTCTAAAAGTTTGTTTTTTTTTTCTGGAAGATAAATGTGGTTTGATTTTCCCATACTGAACCCATATAGTTCCCATATGGCTTTGCCCATGTGGGCCCAACATGGAACCATGTTGCAAATCCCTCATGAGTCCCTTATGGGTTGCCCATATAGGACCCATATAAATACCCATTTGTGGCCCATGTGGGTCCTATATTTTTTGCTTGCTGGGCAGTAGAATTAGCCATGAGAACCCGTCTTTAGTAATCATAGTGATTCTACGAGTTCTATCGTTCTACGAGTCGATTTGCTTTATGTCTTGCCTTGTATTATTTTGTTCTTGTGCTTTTCAGTTCTTTTCGCATTGCGATTACCTCGCTTGGGAAAGAGTGGTAGCTTTATTGCTTTTCGTATGTTTGTTCGATTTGCGCTTGTTTGGTTTTGTCTGTTTCCTCTTCCTCTTTGTGTCTCAATTCAACTTCAAGATACCTTGACGATTTATTAAATATTAACAATATTTACTTTGACCAAATAGTGGACCGGATATACCCTACAGAACTCCCATTAAATAGAGCAAATTCTTCCGATACCGAGGCACCTTTTTTGGATTTGAATCTATGTATATCTAATGGTACAGTTTCCACAAAAATTTATGATAAACGGGACGATTTTGATTTTGATATAGTCAATTTCCCTTTTCTGGATGGCGATGTCCCCCGGCGACCTCATATGGGGTATACATATCTCAACTTATTAGATTCGCCAGAGCTTCTTCAAATCTTAATGACTTTAACTACCGTAATAAAGCCCTTACTGCCAAACTTCTTAGGCAAGGTTATCGTTATTTTAAACTTCGTAAGGCGTTTTCGAAATTTTATCGCAGACACAGTGCCGTGTTAGAAAAATATAGCGTCAGTCTGAAAACACTTCTGCAACAAGGTATATCGGAACCTGAATTTTACGGTGACTTAGTGTACAGATTTAGAAAAATTGTAGGTAAATCTAACTTTTCGGAGCAATTCAGAAAACTTATTAACCGTTATAAAAGAATTGGCTATAGCCTGGATATTATGCGGCAGACTGCATGCCTAGTTGTCAACCCAATCATTGTTGATGGCTATGCTTCACTCTTTAATTGCACGACGGCGGTTGGGCCTCAGACTCAATGACGGTCTCTTCGTACAACTTTAACCAGTGGGTTGGGGCTTGACGATATGTCTTTGGCTTGGTCCGCCGTGGTTCAACTATTGGTTTTCATTTACTCTGGCATACAGTAGAATTAGCCATGAGTACTCGTCTTTGTTTATTATAGTGATTAATTTGATTTTTATGTTTTTGCTTTGATGTATTGACTGAGTTGGGAGCCTTTATGCGAACCGAATTTTTATGTGTTTCTGTATTAAGAGTAGCATCGGGACCCAGTGTGAAGTCAGCTAGCTGTAAAAGTGCTTTAAACCCCCCGGTGGTTTGCTCTACCGACCGTTCTAAGGCGGTGGTCCCGGTGTTAGTCTTACTCTTTGTTGCTTTGTGGTTTATTCTACGAGGCGATTTGTTGTATGTCTTTCCGTATGTCATTTTGTTCTTGTGTTTTTCAGTCCTTTTAGTGTTGCAATTACCTCGCTTGGGGAAAAGAGAGCTAATCTTAGTGCTTTTCGTACGTTTGTTCGGTTTGTGCTTGTTTAGATTTGCCGGTTTCCTCTTCCTCTTGGGGTCTGGGAAGGGCTGCGGTTTGTGATTGTGGCACTCCCTGGACTTTTCTCTTACCTTTTTTGGAAGGGTTGCGGCTTGTGATTGTGGCACTCCCTGGACTTTTCTCTCACCTTTTTTGGACGGAAGGTGTTAGGTAATTGTATCAGTTCCTGAGCATTGCCTTCCTTTTATTTGCTCAGACTAAGACATAACAACCGTCTCCAAAAGAACGTGGTACAGCCGGCAACATGGCTAAGCAAGTGGATAATAGCATTTCAGTGTCATGAGAATCTCCAGGTCTAGATCTCCGTCCCAGTTTAAGTATTGAGGGTGCAACAATTGTTTTTTTTTTTTTTTTTTTTTTTTTTTTTTTTTGTTGTTGTTGTTTTTCTCAAATTTATATAAGATATCTGATATAACATTTAAGATATCTGAATTGTTAAAACATATAAGATATCATATCATATCATAATCGGATTTTTGGTTAACGTGCAAGTATAGGGGCAACATCCACATCAGTGGGCCCCCTTCCAGATAGCTGGCTTGCTGCACGCATGGCAGATCTCACACCAGATCTCCAGGTACGTCTATCATGAGGGTTGATAGCTGAGAGCTTCCACTCTCTGCAATCCCTCTCTGTCAGCTGCTTCCATGTCATTTTGGGCCTCCCAGGCCCACGCTTTCCATCAACCTGTATGTCAAAGGCTGTCTTGACTGCACGATTGGAGCGTTCCACATGTCCATACCATCGGAGTCTTCTCTCTTTCAGAATGAGGTCCAGATCCTCAATGCCAAGCCGCACAAGTAGCTCAATGGACCTGGTGGTGACAATGTCTTGCGGCCTGACATTGCAAATCTGTCTCATCATTGCCCTGTCATTTCGCTGCAAGCGCTGGAAGTTCGGCTTTGTCAATGGCCAAGTCTCACTGGCATGGAGCATTGCGCTCCGCACACAAGAGCTGTACACACGGCCACGTGTTTTGAAAGAGAGATGGCGTGAAGAGAGGACTGGTAGCAGATCCTTGAACTTCTCCCAGGCGGTTTTCACACGTGTTGTGGTTGAAAGTTCACAGCCACCTGCTGCTGAGAGCATGTCTGCTAGGTAGCAAAAGGAAGCTACCACCTCAAGCTTGTCAGGTCCGGTCTGGACATCCTTCTGTGATCTGCCATCCAAGGGGCGTGCAGTTCCCTGGTACCGTGTACATCTGTAGTCAGGGTCCTTTTTCAAGCGCTTAAGCCCACTGCATTTCTTGTGCACCCAGTGCTTGCAGCCATTGCAGAAGATGCTGTTGCTGCCCACTCCAGTGCGACAGACAGCGCATGGAAACTCGCCTGAACTCTACAGGAGGTCCAGTCCCGTACCGCAGATCATGATCTTTGTCTTTCCTGCATTTACTCTCAGTCCTTTCCTCTCCATTGCTTCTTTCCAAGTCAAGAGCCTCCTGACACATTTCTCAAGCGATTCAGCGATGATATCAAGGTCATCGGCACAGAGGTCCTCCCAGGGGACCCCAGAGCGGAACTCTCGTGATAAGGCTTCAAGCACAATGATGGAGCAGTGGGCTGAGTACTGATCCTTGGTGAACACCAACCTTCACTTCAAACTATTCACTATCCCCTCACCAACACGGGGGTGGTCGGGTGGTGCGAAGGTGTCATGTATCTTATGTCACCGGGGCGTCCAACTGATATTGGCTTAGTTGGGCAAGGCCTGCTATCCTTGTAGCAGGTAAGGGTAGAGGGGGAATGTTTTTATTTCTTCTGTTTCTTCACTTTCATTCCTGTTCCTCTTTCTTCCCTGTTCCTCTCTTTCATCTCTTCGACTATCTCTTCTATCACTCTTCTCCCTTTCTCTGGGAGACGACACAAAATGACCCTCAAGGGTTGACGCGTCGTTAAACCCCAACACAATCAATCAATCCCTCACCAACACGGACACGGCTCCGTGCATTTGCAAACATCCCCTGCACCAGTCGCACAATCCACTCCTCCACACCAAGTTTTCTCAGCGCCCACCAGATGACCTTCCGAGGTACTCTATTAAATGCCTTCTCCAGGTCTACGAAAGCCATGTAGAGTCTCTTATTGGCAGCTAGATACTTCTCTTTGCAGCTGCCTGACAAAAACGATTGCGTCTGTAGTGCCTCTACCTGGGACGAAGCCAAATTGGGAATCGTCGATTGACACCAACTGTCTGATGAGGCCGTCCACAGTCCTCTCCAGGATTTTCATAACCTGCTCTGTCAGCTTGAGACCGCGGTAGTTACCCCTTTCCAATGCGTCCCCTTTTCCCTTGTAGAGGCAGACAATGAAACTCTGCTCCCAGTCAGAGGGTACCTTGCCATCACGAATAATAGCAACTGCGAGGTCACGGATCATGGAGGCGCCCATGTCACCGGCGGCTCGTATCATCTCCACCACTATGCCTGATGGGCCCGGTGCTTTGCCAGCCTTCATCTGTGAGATAGCCTTCTTAACCATATCAATGGTGATTGGGATGGGCGGGCCTTCCACTGGTGGTTGATATGACAGGTGGTCTGGGTCCCAGTCAAACTCAACGTTGAGAAGCCTTTGGTAGTGCTCTAGCCAGGCCTTCTGCTTTGAGTCTTCGCTCATTGACATCTCTCCTGCATCATTCTTCACTGGTTTGTCACCAACAACATCAGTGTTCTCTCTTCTAAACTAGTTAGCAAGGCGGTAGACTTCTGAAGACTTGGGGTCAATATTCTCGTAGAGCTTCTTGTCGGCTTCTTGACGAGCATGGTGCACTGCATGTCTGGCATTTCGTTTGGCTGCATCGTATGATGCCCTGGTGCCTTTACCAGCCTTCCAGGCCTTGAAAGCTGTCCGCTTGGCAGCAATGGCCTTTTCCACGTGTTCATTCCACCACCAGGTTTCACGACGCCAACGGTGTGGCCGAGTTGTGCAACATACCTCCTCAGTTGTCTTGAGCAGTCCAGTCTTGATGTTGTTCCAGATATCCTCAGTGGCCCCATCAGCTACACCTGCAGATGTGCTCACATGCAAGTTGAAGACCTCCTGGAAATGATTGCTTGTCTGAGAGTCTTTAAGCTTCCAAACTTTGAGGCCAGGGGTGAACTTGCGCTTGGATTTTGGAGGCACATCAATTCTCATGTCACATACAAGAAGCTGATGTTGCAGAGCTACTTCCTCACCAGGGATCACTTTTACATCTGTGACAAGTTTGCGCATGGTCCTACGGAAAAGGATGAAGTCTATCTGCGTGGCTATGTTTCCAGACTTGTATGTGATGAGATGGCTGTCACGCTTCTTGAAACATGTGTTCCCAAGTAACAGGTCAGATGCTAGGGCGTACTCTAGGATTCTCTCACCCTCAACATCTGATTTCGGCCTGCCATACCCCATCCCACTATGCAATTCCCTGTATCCAGTGCCTGCACGGCCAACATGGCCGTTCCAATCTCCACATGGGATCAGAAATTCTGATGCTGTGATCCTGGCAGTCACAGCACGCAGCTGATCAAAGAACAGGTCCTTAACCTCATCACTTAGACCACTCTGTGGGGCATACACAGACAGAAATGTAACCACACGCTGGCCGACTATGAGTTTCACTAAAATAATTCTGTCGGAGACTCTGTGAACCTCAAAAACTTTCTCTAGCCACTCTTCTGCCACAAACACTCCTACACCAGCAGTGCCTTTGTCGTTTCCCGACCAGTAGAGCTTGTACCTGGTGTCCTTGCCCTTGTTTGTGCGGCAGCTGCCACCACGGTATCTGGTCTTCTGAATGCAGCAGACATCCACTTTCATGTGGGATAATGTTTCCACAGCCTCGCAAACTCTTCCTCTCAGGGTGTTCGCATTGAGTGTTCCCACCCTGAATTTCCTCAGGTGCTTGTTGGATTCGCCACAATAGCCCGACCCTGCCTCCCACACCTGACAGGAGGTCAAGCCGGAGACGTTACCAACAGAACTTTGATGTCTGTTGGCACCGCCTAACTCTGAACATATATTTTTCTGCTTGCCATGTAAGATTTCGGAACAACTGTTTTTTACAGGTTCGCCTGTCCTAACTGACACCCCAACAGTTCTTTTACGGCATCTGAGTATGCGCGCCGTTCCTGCACTGGGGCAGTAAGCTTTGCCGTTGTCTTTATAACGAAAGGATCGTCCGCCGAACCACAACAGCTAGAACACCAAGCCATCAGTCTGCAGATGATTGCTGCCTAGCTCTATCATCCAGGTTGTGGCAGCCTCGTTACCCTGAAGGTGGGGAGGCAACTGTGATAGAGGGCAGCCTCACATTCCCACACTCATGTTGAGTGTCACAGCTGGATGCAGTTTTACGTCATACCCAGGACATATATCTACTTTAATATTCAAGATATCTCCTTTAATAAATATTCTATATCCTATATAAGAGAGTGTATTGTATAAGATCTTATTCAGCATATAAGATATCTAATTTGACATATTAGATATTTTATTTGGTATATAGGATATCTTATTCAGGATACAAGATATCTTATTTACTAAACAAGATAGCCATTTATTCAATAAAATATATCATTTAGTATATCAAATGTCTTATTTAGTACATGGTGTCTTTATTAATATACCAGATATCTTATTCAACAAATAAGATGTTTTATATGGTAAATAAGCTATCTTGTATGTGGAATTAAATAAAATATCTAATATGGTTTATTATATGTTATAAATAGATTGATTTTCATTGGCTCAGAGCCGCCTTCAGCCCAGTCCTAGATCGCGATATATACTGGCTTGCGCGATCCTTTCAGTGTATATCAGTTTCAAAAATTATATATCAACTTTTAGTGACGTCGCAAGTAGTGACGCCGACGTATACGCGCGTTTTTATATGAATGGGGTCTAGTGTTGACTGTTCTTGTCATAGTTATCAAGAGAAAAGACAAACTATATATTAAAACAATTGTTGACTATTGAGGTACTGGATATGACGTTGATATCCACCATTGAATATCAATATTGACCTCGGCTATCGCCTCGGTCAATAATGGTGTTCTCTGGTGAACACGTCATATCCAATACTTCAATACTAGTCAAGAATTGTATAATACCAGATCTCTTATATAGTTATATAGGATATAAGATAACTAATATAGGACATAAAATATCTAATCTACTATTTCAGATATCGTTTATCCTGTATATATATATATATATATATATATATATATATATATATATATATATATATATATATATATATATATATATATATATATATATATATATATACAAAGAAGAATAGTAAACCGTCTGCGTCTTGCCATAGACCCGTACCATGATACTTGGTCTTCGGGACATATTCGATTGGTCTGTACAGCTGCATATTCTGACCAGGGCCTTTACAGTACTTGTATGCTGATACAGCTTATTGCAGCCAATAATTCTGTACCTGGTCCGCAAATGCCTTGATAAAAATGTGTGAATACGCAGGCTGATCAGGGTGTTTGCTTCAAGCAAAAAGCCCGTAAACACGTTTGAGCTGCAACGTCAGAAAAGTTACCTTCGGGCATGTGTGATCAGCGAAGATGTGTGGTTGTTTTCCATGAGCGGTCCATTCTCCCTTCTATGCAGTACTTCTGCTTTTCCTTCAGTACTGCCTTGGGCATAAAAATCACGGGAAGTGACGTCATTAAAATGATTAAAACATCGTATTTATAGGTTGAAAATATAGAAAATCTGTGAGTCCATGTTGTGTAGGTCTGTAGACGGGAGCTGAAGTCATCTGTATACTCGGCGTGCACCAGGTCAGGAGGCAAGGTGTTTCACTCTCTGATAGTACGTGATAGGAAAATGTTCTTATACTGCTGATTATTTGTCTGGAGCTGGATATAGCTTTGATTATGAGAGCTTGTACGGTTTGGTGGAGGCGTTGACGTAATCAGGTAGTGACCGAACTCAAACCGTTTGAAATTTTGTAGAAAGCCATCAATCGTTTGCATTTTCGTCGTCGTTACACAGGAGGCCAGTTCAGATAGTCAAGCATGGATGAACATTACGCTATGCTAATACGAGTAGTCACCAGTCACAAAACGGGCACCCTCAAGATGAACCTGTTCCAAATACCGCGATTATATCAGATGAAGATTGAAAGACAAATGCTACTTAATACTTCCTACACTGAAAATGATTTAAGACTGCACATATATTCAGTTTCATATATTGGCTCATAATTTATAAAATAAAAAAGCATGTCATTGGACTAAATTTTATTTAACCTGAAATGTGACATATAACCCTCAACGCCTTTTCCGTAAATATCGACCAATAACACTGCTGCTAAATATGTTGTCTTATATAGCATTTTCTTAGCTTTTAATTGTACCGAAGAAAGAAAGGATACTGATGCACAGCTAAAGCATATTTGTCAACCTAAGGTACTTTATGTTGCAAACGCGGGTTTCGTTACTCTCCGCCACCCCACCACCGCCCCCCCCCCCCCCCCTCCCTCACCGCCCCACTAAAATCATAAAAATAATCCATTTCTATCCATTTTGGGGCCATACAGAACTTTGCTACATTGGAATTCTTACCAAACAAGATTTTTCTGTAGAAGTGGCTAGACAACAGATATTTAAACGAAAATTACGGGTCATCAGGCTAATTTCCTTTTTGTGTCGCCTGCGTGTCATGGCAGACACATAGGGATCATGCTGTCCGTCCGCGTCGTCGGTGTCGACGGCATCGTCGTCGTCGTTGGTCTCGTCGTCACAATTTTCGTTTCCTATCAATAACTTTTGAAGGGATGAATTGATTTCATACAAAGTCTGCAGAAGTTTAGATCATTGTAAAATACAGGTCGTTCGACTGGTAATCAACCACTAAATTTTGGCTGAGTCATGGCCCGTTTTTTTTTTGTTTTTTTTTTTTTTTTTTGTTGTTGTTGTTGTTGTTGTTGTTGTTGTTGTTTTTTGGGTAAGATATTGCTTTCCTTTGAATAAGTTCTGAAGGGATGCATTTATTTTGTCAGAAGTTTGCAGAAGGGTATATCATGTAAAATACACTTCAAGTTTGATATTGGTAAACATCCGTAAAAAATCGGCAGAGTTTTGGCCCTTTTTTCGGCTTGGTTATAATTAGATATTGTACTTACTAGAATAGTTATCATTATGACCACTTACGAGCTCGTTAAGCTATCGATGCTTTGAACAACTGGGTCCTGTTTGATATTCCCATCCGTTGCTCCACTGTTTGGGCATCCCTGTGCTTGAGTACCTCCCCACGTACCAGAAGTTCCACCGTGCAGACATATATTAAATTTCAACAACAGCTCACATCTCGAATTAAGATGTTTGATTCACCGAGGCCACTTACAGCATGTACTTTCATCGTTCCTCTGAAACTCTTGATTTGTTTATTTGCAATTAACCTCGCCTTCACCTGACAGCTAGACTGGGACACGAACAGAAATATTAAATTAGTTGTGCTTAATTGTTTGACCTATGAATAGAAACTTTCTGCATCTTGAATGACTGTTTTACCACATCTTATTGCTTCTTCTGTCAATCGTTTTCCCTCCAAGTAAATCACAGGGACCTTTGGGATGTCCACTTTTAAAATAATTCATGTGGGTCCGGTATCTATATTGCTCTTGGTGATTGGCGGCTGAATCAAATACGTATTTGGTTCTGTATTGGGCAGAGGGCTGGGGTCACTCCAGTAATGTATCAGTGCGAGTTCCTCGTCTATTTTCTTCTGTCTAGGAATAATAATTATCATCGAACTTGAGGACCGTTGAAGCTTTATGGGCCATCTTGTTATAAATAATCATAACAAAGCTCTTGTGAGACAACTGATCTATTTATTGTAATAGCGTGACAGATGTCTGACTGAAATAAGCAATATGTATCTCTTCAATGACGCTGCATGAATAATTCTCAGAAAAGTCAAGCTGAATAGTCATCTGATGTGGAGGCAGTGCCTCCCGAAATTCCTGACCTGTTCATATTGGATGGCCACTCATTCAATGTGCTGTTCGAAATCATTTATTTGCTTTTCGAAGTGAATTGCAAACTGTTCTTGCTCCATTACAGTCCCAGTTATTCTCATTACATTTTTCTTCCTGACGTTTTCCTCTATTTCTACCATCTACCATTGATTTACCGGTACAAAATTTCTCACACGATCAAATATTATTACTTGGTGTTTCCTTGACGACATTGTCTGGGAGCTAGTGAAACTTCATCCCCAGCGTTCCTCAGTGCCGTTACAGTCAGTGTTGCATTCTGGTGTTTTATACAGAGGCATGATAAACGGCTTGTAAATGCTGTTTTGTATATGAATGGTGGGCGACATCTTTAGAATGATGCAAATGATGTGATACTTGAACGATTTTATGCTCTGAATTTATTGTAGGAATTATGTGGGATTATATATAAACCCGCACTTTTTCACTCGTCTTAACTTTCTTAGCATATCCGACTTTACAGGTTGTATTCTGTTAATATCCTCCCTCTTAAGGCATTCAGCCACTCTTTCCGAAGCCTTATACACTTTACTCTTTCCCCTGATAATCTGGATATGGTGATTCTTAGACTTTTTTTCAAACCTATTTTATCTGAAAGTGTTTCGGCGTAATTATATCTTTTTCTGGATTCTGCCAGGCAGTGCTATGTACAGTGTCATAGCTTTTTTATAGTCCAATTTCTCGTCTCAGTGATTTAGTTAACCAGTGCGTTCCCAACAAAAGAAATAATTGCCATTTCTGTCGCTGTCATGCATCAAGCTGTGCATCATTCATTAACTTCTCAGTTTGCTTTCTAGCGGTCATGTTGGTTTTAGTTTATTCTTTAATATGAATCGCGTCTTCATCAGAGTGGTACTCTGAATTTTGTCTACTACATAGGCTAGGCCCCAGCATTTAGTGTTTTCCGCCCTCCCATCCCTCTCCCCACTAAAAAAAAACCAAGAAAAAATACCTATATAATGTTGAACCCCCTTAAACCCCTTTATACAGTAAAACTGAGATTTACAGGAGTATACATTATTTTTCTTATTTCGGCTCAAAAACATAGATAGTGGGTACTCGTTAGAACCGCCTCTAGTACCCACAATCTATGTTGTGAGCAGAAATATGAAAAATATCAGAATTGTTATCTGAAAATTTTCATTCAAGTTTTTTTGGTGGTAAAATTTTTAATATATTTGAATAGGCGTGTTTTCGTAATGATATACAGTGCATCAGCCATACCCACAAAAAAAAGAAAAAAAAAAAAAGAAAAAAAAAAACAACAACAACAACAACAACAAAACAATAAAAAAAAAACAACACCAAAAACCTCCGGTTTATCAGTCATACCAATAATAATGATAATAACAATAATAAATCCGTAGATATAAGCATACCAATATATATATATATATATATATATATATATATATATATATATATATATATATATATATATATATATATATATATATATATATATATATATTTTTTTTTTTTTTTTTTTTTTTTCACCTTGCTTTCTTCTTATAAAAGTGTGATTTTCATTTACTTTTTTCTCCTATATAATGATTGTATCAGTAATATAAAGTATTTAAACAATTAACAATTTCCAACAGTAGCTCCGTTTTTACTTTAATGGCATTGAACTGATGCACAGCAGAAATAGACTGTTAAACTAAGTAAAACAACTATCAGTTCATATATATATATATATATATATATATATATATATATATATATATATATATATATATATATATATATATATATATATATATATATATATATATATATATATATGTGTGTGTGTGTGTGTGTGTGTGTGTGTGTGTACAAAAAAGACGAGAATTTTTATGTACATCACGAAAACATATATAATTCTGCCCCCCTTAAACCCCACTTTTATACATAGATTGTGGGTACTCGTTAGAACCGCCTCGGCGAGAACAGAAATATGAAAAATATCAATATTTTCGTCGGAAAATCGTCATTTTTTGGTGGTCAAATTTTCAGTATATTTGAATAGGCATGTTTTCGTAATGACCCCAAAATATCTAGTTTTGGAAGTGATGCCCCCCCCCCCCACCCACAAAAAAAAAAAAAAAAAAAAAAAAAAAACAGCCACTTTTTCCCTAAACCTCCAAAGAATTAAAAATTCTGAAGTAACCCACACAAAAATAGTCCTTGCCTATGTAGCGGGCAAAATTCTGAGTACCCTTCCCCCTAACCCG